>CM035160.1:75328155-75473155 GCA_020205615.1 Panax quinquefolius | reverse complement strand
TCAAAAATGATATTATTTCTTCAATATCATTATGCCGAAATATTGGTTGGGATTTTTATCAAATTTGGAACTTTTCATGTCGGGGTTACTATTTATGAGTTACTATTCATGAGTTATAATTCACGAGTTACTATTCACGAGTTGCTATTCATGAGTACTATTCACGAAGCATGATGATGTTTTTTGTGAAATTTCTATCTTTTGGTGTCGGAGTTATTATTCACGTATACGATACTATTCACGTATATGACACTATTCACGAATACGACACTATTCACAGAAAAATTAAATTTTCTTTTTTCTGTGGCCAAGATTGTCTATTATGATTCATATCTTTGATTGGATCTATGTTTTGATCAGTCTTGAATTTTACTCCACTCGGGTTATTTATGAAGTATTTTTGAATTTGGATTGTTTAAAGTACGAATCCTTAATATTTGTTCTTTTGTTTCACTGGATTCGTTTTCTTTAAAATATTTTTCATCAGCCTCAGTCCTAAATGATGATATAACTGAATATCTTTGGCCTGTAGTGCAAAGATGAATGATTTTATGATGAATATCTTTGGCCCATAGTGCAAAGATGAGCAGTGTTTAGATGAACACGACTTAATCGGTGAATATCTTTGGCTCAGTAGTGCAAAGATGAATATTTGATTTATGATGTATATTGATTGATGTTATAGGGATAAAATATCGATGATGGACTTTTAAATTCATAGATGATAGTAGATTTCATTCTCTACTTAACTCTTCTAATGAATTGTTGTTTCACCGCAGTTGTTGATCTAAAACTTATTATACATTGTATTCTATCGATTTTTCCTGTTGAAGACTAAGGATAATTTGTTTTAAATTATCTTAGTCATAATATTCTTTACTAGGCTAGTTGAGCTCACCTTTTCCTTTTTGTACCATTTTTCTTCTCGGAGGCGAGAATATAACAGAACTAGTTCGGGTGTGGAGTAATGGTTCAAGACAGTTGTTTTAGTAGTCCTCACTATTTTGTAAAATAGTGTATCGATAATTGTAATGAGGACTTATTTGAGTGTGGATATTGTCTAGAAGTTAATATTTGTATTTAAACTCACAGTTTACGTGTTGTCGTATTTTGCACGACAATTGTATTAATAAAGTTGTAGTTGTTTCTGTACCATGTATTTGGTCGACTCAGAATAGGTTGGTTGGATTGGACCTATTTTGGGGGAGTCACAGTTGGTATCAGAGCTTAGGGATATGATCTCTGGCAGAGATCGGGGAATAGAACCAGGAGGGGAGAGACGAGTAAATCCTTCGCTAGTGTGTCCTACCTAAGCTTATTTGTTGGTCGGTCATAATATAGGGGTATTATGTGATTTGTCAATTTGTTTAATTAACCCTTGTTTTATGGCAGTATTTAAGAATGTCGACTGAGAATGTTAATAGTGGAGTAAATGAGACCATGGAGACACCTTTGCTCACCAACGAGGAGAACGTGCAACAGGCTGGCAATGTTCCTCCTGTGAACAACACCACTGAGTAGATGACGAACGATGGTATGTTTAGGAACTTTCTTGAATTCATGCAAAACCAAACGAGAAAGACTACTATTCAAAATGCAGGTGGAAACACTGGCAACTCACGGATGGTCACCGTTAAGCAGTTCAAGGAGTTAGGACCGCCAGAGTTTTTGGGAAAGCCAAAACCACTTATGGTAGAGACGTGGATAAAGCAGATCACTAAGATATTTGATGTCTTGGGATGCTCAGAGGAGCAAAAGGTTCCTTTCGCCACTTTCATGTTACGAGGAGAGGTAGATTATTGGTGGGAATCCGTAAAGCGTACTCAGCCTACCGCACTGAAGATGTCTTGGGAGAATCAGAGGAGCAAAAGGTTCCTTTCGCCACTTTCATGTTACGAGGAGAGGTAGATTATTGGTGGGAATCCGTAAAGCGTACTCAGCCTACCGCACTGAAGATGTCTTGGGAGAAGTTCCAAGAATTGTTCAACGACAAGTACTTTCCCGAAAGTATTCGTCACATGAAGGAGGTAGAGCTCATCAAGCTGGAGCAAAACAATATGAACGTGTCGCAGTACGAAGCTAAGTTTGCAGAGTTGTCCCGATTTGCATCCCATTTGGTTGATAATGAGGAGAGAATGACACGAATGTTTCTGCGAGATTTGAAACCCAAAATATGTCAATACCTCATTTCTCACAAACTTTGTTTATATTTAGATGTTGTGAATAGGGCTCAGTTATTGGAGTGCGATAATGAGTCGGCTCAACTGAAGAATAATGACCAACAACTCGATGATAATCGATTCTGCGGCATGATTTGTCCATCGGAACAATGATAACCATCATGGAGGAAATTATTCTGCCAGAAATGGTAACCACTTCATTGGTAATCATGGCCAAGATAATAGAAGAAACAACTCAAGTGGAAATTTCAAGAAGAGAAGATTTAACAATGACGGGAAGACGTCGGCACCAACACCAAAGAACGAATTTTAGAGGAGGAGAAAGACCGCCAGCTAGATGCTACGAGATGCGGAGAAGAGGACACATAAGTCCAAACTGCTCACAACCTTCCAAGGTATGTTATAATTGTGGAAAAGAAGGTCATATCGCTCGAGATTGTACGGTAGCGAAACCCAGTCCAGCGGGGATGGTGACTCAAAAGGCTGTCCCAGAAAAGTCAAAGTCAACTGTTCCTGGAAGAGCATTTTTCGTGACTGGTCAGAATACGAGGAACCCGAACGAAGTTAGCACGGGTTAATTAATTATAAATTCTTACGATGTTTATACCTTATTAGATACCGGTTCTACCCATTCATTTATCTCTCTTGCTTATACTCAACGTTTAAACTTGACTCTGGAGAAAATTAGACTTTGACCTATCTGTGGAAACTCCGTTAGGAGAAACTTTCATCACATCCATTGTTTATAAATCTTGCTTGATTTAAGTTGGCACTATCGCATTACCTGTTGATCTTATATCTTTAAAATTCTTGCATTTGATGTGACCTTAGGGATTGATTGGTCAACCACTCATCATGCCAAAATTGATTACTTTTGTAAGTTTGTTAGTTTTCATATTCCTAAGCAACTTGTTATTCGAATTTAAGCAACCAAACCATTGAAGTCAAATTCTTTTATATCAAGCCGTAAAGTCATTCGTTTATTGAAAAACGGATGTCAAGCTTTCTTAGCCATGTTATGGACTTGAACAAAAATACGTTAGATTTGAATGATATTTCTGTTGTTAGTAAATTTCCTGATGTATTTCCTGAAGAATTTCTTGGCTTACTCCCAAAGTGTGATATTGAATTTTGTATCAACTTTGAACCCGGTACAAAATCCATTTCTAAAATCTCATGGATCCTATTTAACTTCAGGAGTTAAAAAATTCAACTTTAGAAGTTTGTACCCGAGCCTCTATCTGGTGACTTCTTTTGTGGAATGCACCGAAGCCAGATTCTCCGTAGGGGACGCCATATTGGTGTGATAGTAAACTGATAGGTACCATTGTGACGTGCTATCCAAGATTGGGATATGAGTCATAGTTGAGAGCAACCTAAGTTAGTAATTGAAATACGTAGCTTTCTAGGCTTAGTTGGTTATTATCGGAGATTCTTAAAAAGATTTTCTCGAATCACTACTCCATTAACTCAGCTGACTCGTAGAGATACAAAATTCGAAAGGAGCAAGGAATGTGGGAAGAGATTCGAAGAACTCAAGAGGAGACTCATTTTGGCACCTGTTCTAACCATACCATCCTGAAAAAAAAAATGAACTTTGTGACGCCCCCAAAATAGGTATACATCACCTATTCTGAGTTGTCAATACATGGTACAGAAATAACTACAACTTTATTATTACAACAGTAAAACTATGAGTTTGAATACAAATATTATCTTCTAAACAATATCTATACTCAAATAAATCCTCATCACATTTATTGATACATTATTTTACAAAAATGGTGAGGACTACTAAACAATCCTTTCTAAAACCTTCATTCCATACCCCCAGGCTAAATACTCGCTATATTCTCGCCTCCTAAGAAGAAAATTGGAACAAAAAGGAAAAGGGTGAGCTCAACTAGCCCAAGAAAGAATAATATTATGACTAAGATAATATACAACAAATTACCGTTAGTCTTCAACAGGAAAAATCTAATAGAATACAATAGACAACAAATTTTAAATCAATATTCCTAGCGGAAATAATAATTCATTAGAAGAGTTAAGTAGAGAATGCAAACTACTATCTTCTATGTATGAATTTAAAAGTTCATCGCTCTATCTTTTATCCCCGTAACATCAATCAATATACATCCGGAATCAAATATTCATCTTTGCACTACACAGGCCAAAGATATTCATCAATTAATCATGTTCATCTAAACATCATGCTCATCTTTGCACTACTGACCAAAGATATTCTTCAGAAATCATTCATCTTTGCACTACAGAGCCAAAGATATTCAATAATATCATCATTTAAGACCGAGGATGATGAAAAATATTTTTAAAGAAACGAATCCAAAGGAAACAAAATGACAAGGATTAAGGATTCGTACTTTGTTTTATCCATGTCCAAAATACCTCAAAAATAATCATAGTGGTGTAAAATTCAAGAATGATCAAAACATGGATACAATCAAAGCTAGTATCCGTAATAGATATTTTGGTCAAAAAGAAGAAATTTTATTTTTCGGTGAATAGTGCCGTATACGTGAATAGTGTTGTATACGTGAATAGTAACTCCGACACCAAAAGATAGAAATTCCACAAAAAACATCTTCACGCTTCATGAATAGTACTCGTGAATAGTAACTCATGAATAGTAACTCGTGAATAGTAACTCATGAATAGTAACCCCGACATGAAAAAGTTCCAAATTTGATAAAAAGTTCCAACCAATATTTCAGCATAATGATATTGAAGAAATAATATCATTTGAGAAGAAAATAACATCCTTTACCTCGAAAGATTAGTACTTCTAGCTGGAATACCGGGTATAGTGCTGAAGGGAACTTGCACCGTCTAACAATACTCAAAGTATACTCACAAGAATACGCTCAATATATCGAGAGAGAAATAGAGAGAAACTTCAGTTTCTGGTGTGTTTTTCAATTCTAACCTAAGCACCCTATTTATAGGAAAATGCTTAAAATACCAAAGTAGAAAATTGAATATAATATTAATATATTTTCATATTTTCTTTAGCCCACCTTTTAGACAACTGATCTCAGCCCATTTGAATCACATGTGAGGCCAACTTAGTTGCAAAAAACGTTTTTCTCAAAATAATTAACTAAAACTCCCAAAAATTAATTATTTCGGAACTTCGGAACTTCAATAATTCATAATAAATAGCCCTTTTATCAGAAAATTCAAATCTACATAAGTTTTTTATAGGAAATTCAATTCTCTACAACTTTGCGTAAGAAAGTTTTCAAATTCCAAACAAAATTGATCAAATCCACAAACAAGGCGATTTTACAAGCTATAATCAAATTTCGGTTAATAATTGTGTCCACCAACACACAAAAACATGTGTTAAACATTTAATGCCACAAAATACTCTTTCCTCCTCATATACTCATATATCCCACATTCATTATAAAAATATCATCGTTAATATATTATTAAAATAATATATTTAAATGAATTATTTTATCGTAAAAAGATAAAATATTAATTTTCAACAATTGTCACATTAAAAATTTTCTCCATCTATATCCTCATAAAATCAATATTTTCCTCATCATATAAATCAATAATTAATTATTCATAAATAATATTACGAAATCACATTATTGACAACCAGTGCAGCCTAGGATAGAGGGGCTTTCCAATAAGGATCTCTCCTTATCGGGCGCCGCAATTAGATGACCAAACCTCTCCTTGGATGTAACTTTCTAGACATTGTCAATAATGTTATCTTATAATATTATTCGAGGATAATATGAATTATTGCTCGATAATGGAAAATACGGTGTAATGACAATTATTGAAACAACAAAGAATATAAAATGTCAACGTAGCAATTATCGAATCAATAAAATAAAATATTTGAGCGAATAATTCATTGTAACCATTATTGAGTAGTGCCTTCAATAATTGGTGCAATACCGCAGTATCATTGTGCAACAACGCCAGATTCGTGTTTTAACCACCGGTATTCCAACAAAGATAAACTCAGTAATAACTACGCCGCGTTATTTTTAAACAACTTATATTTATCGCTTTTCTTCATCCAATCGCTTTTTCGTTATGGGGCCCACACATGGTCATACGGCAGAGTAAATTTAAATATTCCCCGACAGATGCGAATATTCTCCGATAACAATGAATATTTTATAACCACTTGCTTATTTTGAAATATTTATGCGTTTTTTACCCTAACTATCCACATTAATCAAATCAACCCTTATATTTCAAAATAATAAATAGAAAATTAAATTTCATTAATAATAAGTTGGGGTCTTACAACCTCCCTCCTTATGAAATTTCGTCCTCGAAATTGACGTACGATACTCAGTGTTTGAAAAGGTGAGGATACCTCGCTTTCATTTCCGCTTTCCAATTCCCGTGTCATTTCCTCTATAGCATGATTCCTCCACAAAACTTTAACTTGTGGTATGACCTTTGCGCCTAGGACATGCTCCTTCCTATCCAAAATCTTGACAGTACCTCCTCATACGTTAAGTCTTCTACTATCTCGTCCCAGGCTTCTAACTCTATAACGTGGTTCGGTCTTTCACATATTTACGGCATGCACGATATATGAAACACATTATGAACACGAGACATACTCGGAGGTAACCCGAGTCTATAGGCTACATTTCCTACTTCCTGTCAAGAATTTGAAATGGACCAATAAATCGTGGATTGAGCTTTCATCTCTTCCCAAATCTTGTAACTCCCTTCCATGGAGCAACTCATGACAATACATGATCCCCTACACTAAATTCCACGTCCTTTCGATGAAGATCCACATAACTCTTTTGTCGATCTTGTGCCGCTTTGTATACGTTGTCGAATTATTTGGATCTTTTCCATAGTCATACGTATTCAACTCGGGTCCCAATAGTGTTGCTTCACCCACCTCGTCCCCAACATACTTTGAGCGACACTTTCGCCCATATAATGCTTCAAATGGAGCCACACCTATACTTGCACGATAACTTTGTTGTTGTAGGAGAATTCCACCAATGGTAAATACTTATCCCAACCGCCTTGAAGTCTAGGGACACGAGTCTTAATAATTCTTCAAGAGTTTGAATAGTCCTTTTCGATTGTCCGTCTGCTTTGAGGATGGTATGTCGAACTAAATCAGAATCCGCGCCCATAGCTTTTTGCAAGCTAACCCAAAATCTTGAAGTGAATCTTGGGTCACGATCCGAAACTATGGATACAGGCATGCCATGCAACCTCACAATCTCATTCACGTACATACTAGCAAGACGTTCAAGTGAATAAGTCTCCCGTATCGGCAAGAAATGAGCAGACTTGGTTAATCTATCAACAATAACCCAAATAGCATTGATGCCCTGAGAAACCGTAGGAAGACCCGTAACGAAATCCATGGTAATGTGTTCCCACTTCCATTTCGGAATCTCAAGTGGTTGCAACGGACCCTTAGGTACCAGATGCTCCGCCTTTACACGTTGACAAGTTAAACATATTGAGATAAACTTTGCAATCTCTCTCTTCATATTGTTCCACCAAAATGTATGTCAAAGATCACGATACATTTTGGTACTTCCAGATGGATTGCAAATGGTGTATTGTGCCTCCATCATAATCTTGTACTTCAAATCGAGTCGTTAGGAACACAAAGTCTAGAGTGGACTCAAGTATTCCTTCTTCATCAATTCTCGCTTAGGAATAGCTCCTTTTGTACTTTCTTCATCATACGCATCGCCTCGGCCTGGGTGGCTTGAGCAACCTTAACTTTTCTATTAAAGTTGGCTCTGTCGCGATACTTGACATCATCGCACTTTTCGTTCTCGCATATGATCTTCTACTCAACGCGTCGCCTACCACGCTCGCTTTTCCGTGATGGTATTGAATAGTGTGGTGGTCGTAGTCTTTCAATAGCTCGAGCCAACGTCATTTGCCAGATGTTGAGTTCTCTTTGAGTGAAAAATATTTAAGGCTTTTATGGTCCGAATATATCTCCACTTTCTCCCCATATAGATAGTGCCTCCATATCTTTAAGCGGCGAAACGAACGGCCAATGCTAACTCTAGATCATGAGTAGGATAATTCCTCTCATACTCTTTAAGTTGTCGCGAGGTATAGGCTATGACTTTCCCACGCTGCATGAGAACACATCCTAACCCTTTGCCTCAAGCATCATTGTGAGATAACAAATCCATCCGAACCGATGATGGTATTGTTAGAACAGTCTTGAAATAAGTCTCCTCTTAAGCTCTTGAAACTCTTCTCGCATTCTTCGCTCCAAACGAATTTTGTATCCTTCCAAGTTAGTGAGTTAATGGAGTAGCGATTCGAGAAAACCCTTCCACGAATCTCCGAGATAATAACCAGCTAAGCCCAAAAGCTACGTGCACTTGATCACCGACTTTCGGTTGTTCCCAACTTTGTATTGCTTCAATCTTCACGGATCAACAGATACTCCATGTTTCGACACCATCGTGCCCAAGGAATGCTACTTCCTCAAGCCGTAACTCGCATTTCTTCAATTTGGCATATAGTTTGTTTTCACGAAGCCTTTGGAGTACCAAACTTCAAATGGTGCTCATGATCTTCACGACTTTTGGAATATATAAGGATGTCATCAATAAAGACAACAACGAATCGATCCAAATATTCCTTGAATACTCGGTTCATCATATCCATGAAAGCCAGCAGGAGCATTAGTCAATCCGAAGAGACATGACTAAGAATTCATAATGCCCATACCAAGTTCTCGGGCGGTCTTTGAATATCCTCGGTTCTAATCTTCACCGATGATATCCGTAATCGAAGATCGATTTTTGAAAAGAATTGTGCCCTCAGCAATCGTCAAACAAGTCATCAATACGAGGTAGAGGATACCTATTCTTGATGGTGACATGGTTCAATTCCAGATAGTCAATACAAAAGTCGCATACTCTGCTTTCTTCTTTACAAATAAAACAGAGCACCCCAAGGAGATGTACTTGGGACGAATGAAACCGATGTCCAACAATTCCTCGTAGTTGGACCTTTAACTCCTCGAAGTTCAATAGGAGCCATTCGATATGGGGTTTTAGAAATGGGCTTTGTACCAAAGTTCAAGATCAATAAAGAATTCAACTTCACGCTCGGGGTAGACCGGAAGTTCTTTGGGAAATACGTCGGAAAGTCAATAACAACAGAATATTATTCAAATTTGACGTGTCTTTATTCAAATCCATAACATGGGCTAAGAAAGCTTGACATCCGCTTTTTCAATAAACGAATAGCTTTATGATTAGATATGACAAAGATTGATTTTAATGGTTTAGTTGCTTGAATTCATACAACAAAGTTGGTTAGGAATATGAAAACTAACAACCTTACGAAAATAATCAATTTTGGCATGATGAGTAGTTAACCAATCAATCCCTAAAATCACATCAAAAGCAAGTATCTTTAAAGAGATAAGGTCAAACGGTAAGGTAATGGTGCCAACTTGAATCAAACAAGATTTATAAATAGTGGATGTGATGAAAGTTTCTCCTAACTGATTTCCACAGATAGGTCAAAGTCTAATTTCTCCTGAGTCAAGTTTAAATGTTGAGCACAAGCGGAGAGATAAATGAATGGGTAAAGACCCAGATCAAGTAAGGTATAAACTTCGCAAGAATTTATAAATAGCTTACCCGTGATCACCTCGTTTGGGTTCCTCGATTTTGACCATCACAACAAACGCTTCTTCCCGAAATCGTTGACTTTGACTTTTTTGGGACGATCTTTTTCGAGTCACCGTCCCATTAAACTAGGTTTCGCTATCTGCATAATCAATGAGCGAAATGTCCTTCCTTTCCACAATTATAGCATACCTTGAACTGTTGTGGACGGTTTGGTGATATGTCCCTCTTTCCGCATTTATAGCATATATATGACCGGTGGTCGTTCTCCTCCCTTAGAACCGATTCTTTGCTCAAGACCTGCTGCCTTCATATAATCGCTTGTTAAATCTCCTCTTTTAAAATCTCCTCCCACTCGCTTCTTCTATTTTCATGGCCATGATTACCACCAGAGTGGTTACCATTTTTGTCCGTCTATTTCTTTCTCCATTGGTTATCATTATTCATTGTTGATCGCTATCTCTCGGTACGATCCGTTGTGGTCCTCAATTGACCGTACTCGTTATCTCGCTTTAATAATTGAGCTCATGCTTACAACATCTAAATAGAGAGAAAGTTTATGAGAAATGAGATATTGACGTATCCGGGTTTCAAACCTCTAAGAAACATCCGCCATAATGCTCCTCATTCTCCACCAAATGAGGTGCAAACCTAGATAACTCTGCAAACTTTGCCTCGCATCGAGACACCGCCACGTTTGTTTTGCTCTAACTGATGAACTCCACTTCCTTCATATGACGAACACTTTCGTGAAAGTATTTGTCATTAAATAGTTTCAAACGCTTTCCCAAGACATCTTTGAAAGCGGTTGGATGGGTACGCTTCACGAGACTCTCACCACCGAAGAGTCCGCCTCATTCTACGAACATAAAAGGTGGCGAATGGAACCTTCGTTCCTCCGCATCCCAAGACATCGAATATCTTGGTAATTTGCTTGACCCATGTTTCCGCCATGATCGGATCCGCTTTCCCTTAAATTCGATGGTCCCAACTCTTTGAACCGCTTGGTCATGACAAACCCGTGAATTGCTATCATTTCCTCCTCAGATTTTGAACACGAGTCTCCTCGTCGATTTTGCATGAACTGCAAAAAGATTCTAAACATCCCTCGCTCATCATCTCGCTTTCAAATGGTGTTGTTCACGGAAGAACATTGCCACTGCTGCACGCTCTCCTCGTTGGTGAGTACAAAGCGCTCTCCTGGTCTCATTTCCATTGTTAATATTCTCAAATCGACATTTTCAAATACCGCCATAAAACAAGGGTTAATTAAGAAAATCAATATATCACATAATATCCTTATATACTTGACCAACTAAAAAAAAAAGCTTAGGTAGGACACACTAGCGAAGGATTTACTCGCCTCTCCCTCTAGTTCTATTCCCGATCTCCGCCAGAGATTATATCCCTAAGCTCGATACCAATCTGTGACACCCCCAAAATAGGTATACATCACCTATTCGAAGTTGTCAATACATGGCATGTAAACAACTACAACTTTATTATTACAACAAGAAATCTGTGAGTTTGAATACAAATATTATCTTCCGCATAATATCTATACTCAAATAAATCCTCATCACATTTATTGATACATTATTTTACAAAATGGTGAGGACTACTAAACAATCCTTTCTAAAACCTTCATTCCATACCCCCACTAAATTACTCGCTATATTCTCGCCTCCTGAGAAGAAAAATGAAACAAAAAGGAAAAGGGTGAGCTCAACTAGCCCGAAGAAAGAATATTATGACTAAGATAATATACAACAAATTACCGTTAGTCTTCAACAGGAAAAATCTAATAGAATACAATAGACAACAAATTTTAAATCAATATTCGCAATGAAAATAATAATTCATTAGAAGAGTTAAGAGAGAATACAAACTACTATCTTCTATGTATGAATTTAAAAGTTCATCGCTTATCTTTTATCCTGTAACATCAATCAATATACATCCGGAATCAAATATTCATCTTTGCACTACGTGCCAAAGATATTCATCATTGGTCATGTTCATCTAAATATCATGCTTCATCTTTGCACTACTGACCAAAGATATTCTTCAGAAATCATTCATCTTGCACTACATGTGCCAAAGATATTCAATAATATCATCATTTAAGACCGAGGATGATGAAAATATTTTAAAGAAACAAATCCAAAGAAACAAAATGACAAGGATTAAGGATTAGTACTTTGTTTTATCCATGTCCAAAAATACCTCAAAAATAATCATAGTGGTGTAAAATTCAAGAATGATCAAAACATGGATACAATCAAAGCTAGTATCCGAATAGATATTTTGGACAAAAGAAGAAATTTTATTTTTCTAAATGAATGAATAGTGCCGAGATCGTGAAATAGTAACTCAGACACCAAAAGATAGAAATTCCACAAAAAACATCTTCACGCTTCATGAATAGTACTTTGTGAATAGTAACTCGTGAATAGTAACTCATGAATAGTAACTCGTGAATAAGTAACTCATGAATAAGAACCCCGACATGAAAAAGTTCCAAATTTGATAAAAAGTTCCAACTAATATTTCAACATAATGATATTGAAGAAATAATATCATTTGAGAAGAAAATAACATCCCTTACCTCGAAAGATTAGTACTTTAAAGCGGAATAATGAGTATAGTCTTTGAAGGAACTTGCACTGCCTAACAATACTCAAAGTATACTCACAAGAATACGCTCAATATATCGAGAGAGAAATAGAGAAAACTTCGGTTTACGGTGTGTTTTTCAATTCTAACCTAAGCACCCTATTTATAGGAAAATGCTTAGAACACCAAAGTAGAAAATTGAATATAATATTAATATATTTTCATATTTTCTTTAGCCCACCTTAGACAACTGATCTCAGCCCATTTGAATCACATGTGAGGCCAACTTAGTTGCAAAAAACGTTTTTCTCAAAATAATTAACTAAAACTCCCAAAAATTAATTATTTCAGAACTTCGGAACTTCAATAATTCATAATAAATAGCCCTTTTATCAGAAAATTCAAATCTCGCAAGTTTTTTTTATAGGAAATTCAATTCTCTACAACTTTGCAGAAGAAAGTTTTTCCGAATTCCAAACAAAATTGACCAAATCCACAAACCAAGCGATTTTATAAGCTATAATTAAATTTCTATTAATAATTGTGTCCACCAACACACAAAACATGTGTTAAACATTTAATGCCACAAAATACTCTTCCTCCTCATATACTCATATATCCCACATTCATTGTAAAAATATCATCGTTAATATATTATTAAAATAATATATTTAAATGAATTATTTTATCGTAAAAAGATAAAATATTAATTTTCAACAATTGTCACATTAAAAATTTTCTCCATCTATATCCTCATAAAATCAATATTTTCTCATCATATAAATCAATAATTAATTATTCATAAATAATATTACGTAATCACATTATTGACAACCGTGCGCCTCCTGTGGATAGAGGGGCTTCCAATAAGGATCTCTCCTTCATCGGCGCAATTAGATGACCAAACCTCTCCTTAGATGTAACTTTCTAGACATTATCAATAATGTTATCTTATAATATTATTCGGATAATATGAATTATTGTTCCGATAATGGAAAATAAGGTGTAATGACAATTATTGAAACAACAAAGAATATAAAATGTCAACGTAGCAATTATCAATCAATAAAATAAAATATCGAATAAGAATTATCGTAACCATTATTGAGTAGTGCCTTCAATAATTGGTGCAATACCGTGTGCTAGCTCTTGTGCGACAACGCCAGACATCGTGTTTTAACCACCGGTATTCCAACAAAGGTTAATCTGTAATAACTACGCTGCTATTTTTTTAAACAACTTATATTTGTCATTTTCTTCATCCAATCGCTTTCAGTTATGGGGCCCATATTATGGTTTACTTGTCAGCATTTAATATTCCCCGACGATGCATTTAATATTCTCCGACAACAATGAATATTTTATAACCACTTGCTTATTTTGAAATATTTGCGTATTTTACCCCTAACTATCCACATTAATCAAATCAACCCTTACTATTTCAAAATAATAAATAGAGAAAATTAAATTTCATTAATAATAAGTTGGGGTCTTACAAACGTGGTAGCTGACGTGTTGAGTTAAAAATCGTATGCGTTTATGAGTGTGATATTGTTAACACAAAGACCCATTTTGTATGACTTACAGAAGACGGAGATAGAGTTAAAGATTCCAAGAACCTGCGTGAAGATAACGAATATATGATTAGAATCGACTTTAATCGATAAATTTAAAGCTGCTCAAGCTACAGACCTGGAGTTGATGAATATGAAGAAGAAGATGCAAGAAGTCATTATTCCAAAAGCGAGAATCGGCGATGTGAGGAAATCTCAAACCTTCGATTTATTAGTCCATTTGAAATCCTCGATCGAATAGGAACTGTGGCCTATAGACTCGTTTTACCGCCAAGTATGACGCGTGTTCATAACTTTTTTCACGTATCGATGTTACGTAAATATGTGGATGACCCGAACCACATTATTGAGTTAGAACCGAACGAGATAGCCAAAAATTTAACGTACGAGGAGGTACCTGTCAAGATCTTGGATAGGAAAGAGCATGTCCTACGCACAAAGGTCATACCACAAGTCAAAGTTTTGTGGAGGAACTATGCTATTGAGGAAATGACCTGGGAGTTGGAAACGGAAATGAAAGCGAGGTATTCTCACCTTTTCGAAACACCAGGTACGTACGTCAATTTCGAGGACAAAATTTCATAAGGAGGGGAGGTTGTAACACCCCAAATTATTAATAAATGAAATTTAATTTCCTCTATTTATCATTTTGAAATAGTAAGGGTTGATTTGATTAATGTGGTTAGTTGTGGGTAAAATGCGCAAATATTTTAAATAAGCAAGTGGTTATAAAATACTCATTGTTTTTATAGAATATTCGTTTGGTCGTGGAATATTCTTCTTTGTGGGAATATTCGTATTCGATTTCGACAAGTAGCGACCTTGTGGGGGCCCCATAACGGAAAGCGATTGGATGAAGAAAATGACAAGTATAAGTTGTTTATAAATAATTGGTAGCAGCTTATTACCAGTTATACCGTTGGAATACTTTCGTGGTTAAAACACACGATGTCGTGTTGTTGCACAAGATGTACATGGTATTGCACCAATTATTGATTCTTACGTAAGAAGGCACTACTCAATAATTGTTATAGTAATTAATCGCTCAAAGGTGTTTTATGTTATTGATTCAATAATTGTCATGCGTTGATTTTTATATTATCGTTGTTTCAATAATTGTCACTACACATATTTTCCATTATCGAAGCAATAATTCATATTATCTCGAATAATATTATTAGAAAATATTATTGGCAATGTCTAGAAAGTTACTGTCTAAGGAGAGGTTTGGTCACCTAATCATGCTACGCAAGAAGAGAGAATTCGATTGAAAGCCCCTCTTCCTAGAACTACCGGTTGCCAAGATCTTGTGATTCTGTAATATTATTTGTGAATAATTAATTATTGATTTATATGATGAGGGAAATATTAATTTTATGTGGATATAGATGGAGAAAATTTTAAAGTGATGATTGTTAAAAATTGATATTTTATCTTTTACGATAAAATAATATTTTATTATATTATTATAATATAATAATGATATTTTTACAATGAATGTGGGATATATGAGTATATGAGGAGGAAGAGTATTTTTGTTGCAGTAAATGATTAACACATGTTTTGTGTGTCGGTGGACCCCATTTCTTGACTGTAATTTGATTATAGCTTGTAAAATCGTTCGTATGTGGATTTTGGTGAATTTCTGTTTGACACTTTCTTCTGCAAAGTTGTAGAGAATTGAATTTCCTATAAAAAGTCGCGAGATTTGAATTTTCTGATAAAAGGACTATTTATTATGAATTATTAAAGTTCCAAAGTTCCGAAATAATTGGTTTTTGAAAGTTTTAATTATTTTTAATTAGAAAAACGTTTTTTTGCAATCCCACATGTGTGGTAAATGAGCTGAATTCAGATTCTTGGGTGGTGTGCGTGAATGTTAATAAATAAAATTATTTTATTAAATTTTCTGCTTTGGTGTTATAAGCAATTTTCTATAAATAGGGTGCTTAGGTTAGAATTGAAAATCACACCAGAAACTTAAGTTTTCTCTCTCTATAATATCGAGCGTATTTTTTGAGTATTTTAGTACTTTGAGTATTGCTATACGGTGCAAGTTCCTTTAGCACTATATCCAGTATTCCAGTTAGAAGTACTGTTTTTGCAAGGTAAGGGGTGTTATTTTCTTCAAAAATGATATTATTTCTTCAATATCATTATGCCGAAATACTGGTTGGAATTTTTATCAAATTTGGAACTTTTCATGTCGGGGTTACTATTCATGAGGTACTATTTATGAGTTACTATTCACGAGTTACTATTCATGAGTTACTATTCACGAGTTACTATTCACGAGTACTATTCACGAAGCATGATGATGTTTTTGTGAAATTTCAATCTTTTGGTGTCGGTTACTATTCACGATACTCGACATAATTATTCACGATATCTGACACTATTCACGAATCGACACTATTCACAAAAAAAATAAATTTTCTTTTCTCGTGTCTCAGTTATCTCATTATGATTCATATCTTTGATTGGATCTATGTTTAGATCATTCTTGAATTTTACTCCACTCGGTTTATTTATGAAGTATTTTGAACTTGGATTGTTTAAAGTACGAATCCTTAATATTTGTTCTTTTGTTTCACCGATTCGCTTTTATTTAAAATATTTTTCATCATCCTCACCCTAAATGATGATATAACTGAATATCTTTGGCCCAGTAGTGCAAAGATGAATGATTTTATGATGAATATCTTTGGCCGTAGTGCAAAGATGAACAGTATTTAGATGAACATGACCAACTAATAGTGAATATCTTTGGCCTGTAGTGTGCAAGATGAATATTTGATTTATGATGTATATTGATTGATGTTATAGGATAAAATATCGATGATGGACTTTTAAATTCATAGATGATAGTAGATTTCATTCTCTACTTAACTCTTCTAATGAATTGTTGTTTCCACTGCAATTGTTGATCTAAAACTTGTTGTCATTGTATTCTATCGATTTTTCCTGTTGAAGACTAAGGATAATTTGTTGTACATTATCTTAGTCATAATATTCTTTACTGGGCTAGTTTAGCTCACCATTTTCCTTTTTGTTCCATTTTTCTTCTCAGCAGACAAGAATATAGCGGGAACTAGTCGGGGTGTGGAGTAATGGTTCAAGACAGTTGTTTTAGTAGTCCTCACTATTTTGTAAAATAGTGTATCAATAATTATAATGAGGATTTATTTGAGTGTGGATATTGTCTAGAAGACAATATTTGTATTTAAACTCACAGTTTATGTGTTGTCGTATTTTGCACGACAATTGTATTAATAAAGTTGTAGTTATTTCTGTACCATGTATTTGGCGACTCAGAATAGGTTGGTTGGAATGGACCTATTTTGGGGGCGTCACAATTATTATTATTAGTACTATTATTATTATTATTATTATTATAATATTTATTTTTAGTACTATTATTATTTGTTTGTGTGTGTGTGTGTGAAGAAGAGAGGAGAGATAAAGATTTTGTGTATGAACATGAGAGAGAGTAGGGTGTATGAGTGAATTTTATTTAGGCGAGAAGAAATATGAGCCTTTAGATTAAGTTAGAAAATTTAAGTTAGAATGAATCTGAACCATCTTTGTGCTTTGTCAAATGAAAGATACAAAATGTGTTCTGTTTTATTATATAGAATATTTATTTTTAGTACTATTATTATTTGTTTGTGTGTGTGTGTGTGTGTGAAGAAGAGAGGAGAGAGAAAGATTTTGTGTGTGAACATGAGAGAGAGTAGGGTGTATGAGTGAATTTGATTTGGACGGGAAGAAATATGAGCCTTTAGATTAAGTTAGAAAAATTAAGTTAGAATGAATCTGAACCGTCCTTGTACTTTGTCAAATGAAAGATTGAAAATGGGTTACATTTTTTATTATATATATATATATATATATATATATATATATATATATATATATATATATATATATATAAAGGATGAAGAACATTCCTCTTAAATATTATTCCTCCTTAAATAGCACTCCTTTATTAAAACTACGTCATTTTGGGGTGGCCGCGGGTGGCATTTTTGTAAATTAAAAGAAAACAAGTGGGACCACTCTCTTTTAAGCCACTCCAAAACGACGTAGTTTTTTAATAAAGGAGTGTTATTTAAGGAGGAATGCTATTTTATGAGGAATGATCTTGATCCTTGGTGTATATATATATATATATATATATATATATATATATATATATATATATACTTTATAACTTCCTACCGATTATTTTGAAAAATGAGTAAGTGGGGGTCCAAATAATACGCCAAACTTACAACAAATACCTCATAAAAAATCCCCTCAATATTTTTAACAACATTTATTAATCAATAATATAACGTGTAATATTAAAAACCTGATCATTCCCAAAAAAACGCGGGCTTTCCAATAAGAATTTCTCCCTATTGGCGCGCAATTAGGTGACCAAACCCATTTCCTTGACAGAACTTTCTAGACATTGTCAATAATGCAAATAATAATATGAATAACTTGTAATCTCAATTATTGATTTAATGATAGAAAATATTGTGATAATAATTGAATTAATAACGTGAGATACTATGCAGTAATTATTGTGGCAATAATTAAAATAAACTGAGTGACTTCTTACATAAACATCAATAATCAATATCGTGTGCTACTATGCAACAACGCGTATTACTGTACTTTTATTATTGGGTATTTCAACAGTTAACAGTAAAACTTTTGCCGTTATTTTTATAAAAATATAATTCTGTCGTTTTCTAACTCCGACAATAATTCCGTTATGGGGTCCGCCAATGATTGTGCCGTCGTACGAATATTCCCTGATGAAATGAATATTCCCCGACCAATCGAATATTTTATGACAACTTGCATACTTTGCAAAATTTATAAATATTACCCACAACTATAACATTATAACAAATGTTGGGGTCTTACAACCTCCCTTCTTATAAATTTTTGTCCTTGAAATTTTTTTAGGGTAGTATGACGAAGAGGTGAGAATACCTTGATTTCATTTCAGATTCTAACTCCCAAGTCATTTCCTCAACATCGTGGTTTCTCCACAAAACTTTGACTTGAGGTATAACTTTGGAGTGTAAAATATGTTCCTTCTTATCCAAAATTTTAATAGGTACCTCTTCATACGTTAAATCTCCCGCTATCTCATTTGGTTCTAATTAAATAATGTGGTTTGGGTCTTCCACATATTTACGTAACATAGATATGAAAACAATATTATGAACCCGAGACATACTTGGCGATAAGGCGAGTCTATAGGCCACGATTCCTACTCGATCGAGGATTTCAAATGGGCCAATGAATCGAGAATTGAGCTTTTCTATCTTTCCAAATCTTGTAACTCCTTTCCATGGAGCAACACGTAACAACACATGATCTCCAACATTGAATTTCACGTCCTTTCGATGAAGATCAGCATAACTCTTTTGTCGATCTTGTGAGGTTTTTATACGTTGTCGGATCATTTGAATCTTTTCCATAGTCATGTGTACCAATTCCAGTCTCAACAATGTTGCTTCACCCACCTCATCCCAGCATAAGGGAAAACGACACTTGCACCCATACAACGCCTCGAATGGAGCCATGCTTATACTTGCTTGATAACTGTTGTTATAGGAGAATTTCACCAATGGTAAGAACTTGTCCCAACTTCCTTTGAAGTCAAGGATACAGAGTCTTAATAAATCTTCAAGAGTTTGAATAGTCTTCTCCGACTGCCCTTCCGTTTGAGGATGATATGCCGAACTGAATCGTAAATCCGTGCCCATAGCTTTCTGCAAACTGACCCAAAACCGTGAAGTGAATCTTGGCTCTCGATCAAAAACTATGGATATTGGCATACCATGCAGTCTTACAATCTCGTTTATGTATATACAAGTAAGACGTTCAAGTGAAAAAGTTTCTCGTATAGGTAAGAAATGAGCAAACTTGGTTAATCTATCAACAATGACCCAAATTGCATCTATACCTTGAGAAACCTTGGAAAAACCAGTAACAAAATCCATGGTAATGTGCTCCCACTTCCATTCTGGAATTTCAAGTGGTTGCAATGGACCTTTTGGCACTTGATGCTCTGCCTTGATACGTTTATAAGTTAAACACCTTGAGATAAACTCCGCTATCTCTCTCTTCATATTGCTCCACCAAAACGTATGTCAAAGATTATGATACATTTCGGTACTCCCAAGATGGATTGCAAACGATGTGGTACTCCAACGATGGATTACAAACGGTGTGTTGTGTGCCTCCATCATGATTTTATACTTTAAATCAGGGTCGTTAGGAACACAAAGTCTGGAGTTGACTCGAAGTATTCCTTCTTCATCGATTCTTGCTTTCGGAATAGCACCTTTTTGTACATTCTTCCTCGTACGCATCAGCTCCAGGTCCATAGCCTGAGCAGCTTTAACTTTATCGATTAGAATCGGTTCTAGTCATATATTTGGCACCATCATGTGGGTCCTTAGAGTCTTTAACTCTATCTCCATCATTTGTAAGTCATTCAAAATGGGCCTTTGCGTTGATAATATCACACTTATGCCCGCATATGACCTTCTACTAAATGCGTCAGCTACCATGTTCGCTTTCCCAAGATGGTATTGAATGGTATGATCGTAATCTTTCAATAGCTCGAGTCAACGTCGTTGTCGCATATTAGGTTCCTTTTGGGTGAAGAGATATTTGAGGATTTTATGATCCGTATAAATCTACACTTTCTCCCCATACAGGTAATGCATCCAGATTTTAAGCGCGAAAACGACAGCTGCTAACTCTAGATCATGAGTAAGATAATTCCTCTCATATTCTTTGAGTTATCGTGAGGCGTAGGCTATGACTTTTCCATGTTGCATGAGAACACATCCTAACCCTCTACCTAAAGCATCTTTATAGATGACAAATCCCTCCGAACCAGATGGTATTGTCAGAACAGGTGCTAAAATGAGTCTCCTCTTGAGTTCTTAAAAACACTTCTCTCACTCCTCACTCCAACCAAATTTTGTATCTTTCCGAGTCAGCTGAGTTAATGGAGTAGCGATTTGAGAAACCTCTTCCATGAATCTCTGATAATAACTGCTTAAGCCCAGAAAGCTACATAATTCGGTCACTGACTTAGGTTGCTCCCAGCTTTGAATTGCTTGAATCTTCGTTGGGTCAACATACATTCCATGATTTGATATCATGTGCCCAAGGAATGCTACTTATTTCAGCCAGAACTCGCATTTCTTCAACTTGGCATAAAGCTTGTTTTCACAAAGCCTTTGGAGTATCAGCCTCAAATGTTGCTTATGATCTTTACGGCTTTTGGAGTAAATGAGGATGTCATCAATAAAGACGACCATAAAATGATCCAAATATTCCTTAAATACTCGGTTCATCATATCCATGAAGGCAGCAAGAGCATTAGTCAATCCAAAAGACATGACTAGGAATTCATAATGCCCGTAAAGAGTTTTGAAAGCAGTCTGTGGAATGTCATCAATTTTAATCTTTAACTGATGATATTAGGAACAAAGATCGATCTTTGAAAAAAATTTGTCACCTTGCAACTGGTCAAACATGTCATCAATACGAGCCAACGGGTACCTATTTTTGATGGTGACATGATTCAACTCCCGATAATCAATACAAAGTCGCATATTTCCATCTTTTTTTCTTTACGAATAGAATAGGAGCAGCCCAATGAGACATACTAGGACAAATGAAATTGATGTCTAATAATTCCTGCAGTTGGGTTTTTAACTCTTGAAGTTTAATAGGAACCATTCGATATGGGGCTTTGGAAATGAGTTTTGTATCGGGTTCAAGGTCAATACAAAATTCGATTTAATGCTCTAGGGGTAGGCCAGGAAGTTCTTCAGGGAATACGTCAAGAAATTTATTAGCAATAGAAATATCATTCAAATCTGGCGTATTTTTGTTTAATTCCGTGACATGGGCTAAAAAAGCTTGACATCCATTTTTCAATAAACGAATAGCTGTATGGCTTGATATGACAGAGATTGACTTTAGTGGTTTGGTTTCTTGAATTCACATAATAGGTTGGTTAGGAATATAAAAGCTAACAACCTTACGAAAATAATCAAATTTAGCATGATGAGTAGTTAACTAATCAATCCCTAAAATTGCATCAAATGTAAGTATTTTCAAAGAGATAAGATCGACAGGTAACGTGAGGTTGCCAATTTGAATCAAATAAGACTTATAAATAGTGGATGTAATGAAGGTCTCTCCCAACGGAGTTTCAACAGATAAGTCAAAGTCTAATTTCTCTGGAATTAAATTTAAATGTTGAGCGCAAGTAGGAGAAATAAAAGAATGGGTAGAACATGTATCTAATAAGGTATAGACTTTGCAAGAGTTTATGATGAGCTTACTCGTGATAAACTCATTTGGGTTCCTCACTTTTTGGGAGGTCACGACAAACGCTCTCCCTTGAACTACCGACTTTGACTTTTCTAGGACGGCCTTTGGTGCCTCAATCCCAGCTGGACTTGACTTTACTACGCACGATAAAATTGGGCTAGGTGACCTTCTCTTCTACAATTATAACATGCTTTGGACTGCATCGTGCAGTTTAGACTGATGTGTCCCACCCCTTCGCATTTTAAGTATACGATCGGTGGTCGTTCTCCTTCCCTGAAAACAGGTGTTGGTGCTGCTGTCTTTCCATCATTGTTGAACCTTCTCTTCTGGAAATTTCCACTTCTATTATCTTGGCCATGATTACCACCAAAGTGGTTACCATTTTTGGCATATTAATTTCCTCCACGTTTGTTGTCACCGCTTCGATGACTGCTACCACTAGCATTATCATTTTATCGGTTGCTCTCTCTTGGTTGGTTTGACTCATTATCGTGCTCCAATAACCGAGTCATATTTACAACATTTGAATACAAACAAAGTTTGTAAGAAATGAGGTATTGACGTATTTCGGGTTTCAAACCTCTTAGAAACATCCGCGTCATACGCTCCTCATTATCTACCAAATGGGATGCAAACCAAGATAACTCCATAAATTTAGCCTCGTACTGCGACACGGTCATATTATTTTGCTCCAGCTTGATGAATTCTACCTCCTTCATGTGACGAATACTTTTGGGAAAGTATTTATCATTGAACAATTCTTGAAACGTCTCCCAAGACATATTCAGTGTGGCAGGCTGAGTATATTTTAGAGATTCTCACCAATAATCTGCCTCTCCTCGCAAAATGAAGGTGGCAAAGGGAACCTTTTGCTCCTCGGAGCATCCCAAGACATCAAATATCTTGGTGATCTACTTTATCCACATCTCTGCCTTAAGTGGTTCTGGCTTTCCCAAAAACTTCGGTGGTCCCAGCTCCTTGAACTGCTTAGCGGTGACCATCCGTGAGTTGCCAGTGTTTCCAAATGCATTTTGAATAGGAGTCGCTCTCGCCTGATCTTGCATAAATTGCATAAAGCCTCTAAACATCTCACCGTTCATCATTTGGTCGGTGTTGTTGTATACCTGAGGATTATTGCCTTCCTGATGCACATTATCTTGGGTATTGATCGTTGGCAAGTCAACATTCTCCTGTGGTCCATTGTTTATCTCAACTTTCTTGGATGTCATTTTCAAACACTGCCACAAAACAAGGGTTAATTGACACGCCAAATATTATCCCTATATTCTGACCGACCAATTAAATAACAAATAAGCTTAGGTATGTCATACTAGCGAAGGAATTACCCGTCTCTCCCCTCCTAGTTCTAGTCTCACATCTCAACCAGGGATCATATCCCTAAGCTTTGATACCAACTGAGACTGTGACGAACGAGATTTTTGCAAAATAATTTTAATATTTATTGAATTAAATAAATATTTTTTGATGATTTAATTATTAGATTTAATAATTAATTGATGCAATTGTGGTATATTAATTTAATTATATGTGTTACATTTATTAAATTAATGTAGAGAATAATTATTATTCAAGTATGTAATTATGTGAGCTTATCGAATTAAATGAATTATTTAATTAAGCATGATGTTATTTTAATTAATTTAATTATTAATTAGAGAGTTAATAATTTGACATTATTAATTAATGAGGAAATTAATTATGTGACTATGTGAATTTATGAGAAGTTATTATATTTTATTTATATTAAATAAAATATTGGATTTATTTTATAAGGAGTGTGACATTTTCAAACTATATGATAAAGCTTTATTAAATTAAGTGGTTTTATAATCTACTCTTGCTAGCCAAACATGGCCTTAGAGGGAGTTGAGAGCAGTTACCCATGACAGATAAGTGACCACAACGCGTCAGTTCATTTGAATACGACGTCTTCTTTTTCTTTCTTATTATTCTTAAGTCTAGAAAACAAGCAGAACATATTTTCTTAGAGTTCACAAAGAGAAAAGAATTTAGATTGAGAAAAGATTGTGAGTGTGCAATCAATCAAATACCTGCAAAAGGATCATCATTAATAATCTTCTAATTTATACTTTACAGGGTAATCTCCTCATTCCCAATTTCTAATTTAGGTTGTTTGAGTTTTACAAAAAAATGGTTTTCACAGTTTTTTTGTTAAGTCTATGTATTTATAAAGGGTGTGGATTATGTGTTGTATATGTGGTAAATGTTACAACATTGTATTTAATTATATATATTTCACAAACCATATCATCTGTTTCATTAAAATACATGTCGTATATGTTTTTCAAAATTACAGAGTTTGGGTTTTGGCTATATGGCCTTATACACGATATTTCATGTGTTGATCGTATATTATCACTAAATTTTATATTCGTATGTTGTTATGCATGTTAATACAAAGAGACGAAAGTTTAAATAAATGAATTCGGTTTTATAACGAATCCGTAGTGACAATTTTCATGTTTTATTTTCAAAACCTTCAAAAACAACAAAGTCAGTGAAATTATATATTTTAACTTTGTGATTATGTGTTTTAATGGGTTAAAACCATTCTATAAATGTTGGGTTATGTTTATGCATGAATTATAACATGTGGGTATGATTAATTTCGTGTAGTAGTAATTTAATTGGAGTTTTTGGGATGTGTTCTGCAATTTTCGCGAATTGCGAGCAGTTCGCTACATTCAGCACAAATGTCAATGCCAATGCCTAAAGGCCTGCATACAGCCTATCCAAGTGTCCTAACAGATGGCGCTATGGCGCCACATGATGCCAAGACCTAGAGTAAAAACATGGCGTAGTAGCGCCACCTCAGAAAATGGTCCAGAAATGTAATTTTTAAAAGTGTTAAGTCTAGCAATGTATTGTTAACTTAATGTAATGAACATGTAAACATGTTATAAGTATAATGAGATGTAAAATAGATGCTTAACATGTAAATAACATAATTACATGTGGATTGAATCATTGATTTCATAAGTAGCTTATTATTCATGAAGTGTTATTATGTGATAATAAGTGTGATATTTGACTAAGTATAGTTAATAATCAAGTAAACAAAGAGAATGAGTTTATGATAATTAGTTAAGTTATAATTAACTGGTATTGTGAATGTGAATGGTATGTAGGATTAAATTCAATGAACGTGCTTAGTTAAAGTGTAATCTACGCACGAGGCAAGTTTCCTAACCCTACTTGTCATTATTGTTCACGTTTATTATTTACCTCGAGTAAATTATCATTACTATTATTCAAGTTCAAATGTTATATTAAAGATTTATTATCTTTTCAAAGCATGATTCAGTTATAGAATAATTGTCCTATTGTATACTTCTTGAGATTATTATTCAAATTAAATATCATTATTGTTGAACCTTATTATACTAGTGAACTTTATTGATTCAACTAGTCCTTAGTTGATGAACGTTCTAAATTTTAGAACCCTTATTGAATTATCCAAACCAAACTTCCTTTGGTGCGGACTCGAATGTCAAACTGAGATAAACAACCCTGCAAAGGGATTTACTTATGCGTTAGCGTTAAAATATTGTGCATAGTATTGTACTAAGGGCTGATCCCCCTAAGTACGAGTAGAAAGGTCCATAGTCTTATGATTGTTAAAGGTTTCAAGTATAACCCTTGATAACCTAGGACATAGTTCAAGGTCTTATCACCCTCAGAAATCTTTTGATTCTTGTTATTCATTCTAGATTCAAAAGTTGAGCTTTTATTTCAGAAGTCTTTGATTCCCTCGCATGTTATTATACATTGTCATTTCATTATTTTATTTGTGGGCAATCATGCTCACTCTTGCTTAATAATAACATTGCAGTTAAGAATGAAAGAACTGATGAACCTTCCACTAGTAAAGGCAAGGGTAAAGTTAGCAAGTGATGAAGACTTGTTGTTTATATGATGATGTTTTTTGTTTAAGACTTGATTTAATGATGTTGTTTAAGACTTATTTGTTTATGATTCCGCACAGATGTTTAAGGTTAGTTTAACCTGGGATTATGTTTATGATTCAGATGTTGTAACCCTTTAAAGGGAAGATTTTATTTCTATCTATTGCATGGTTTGCATTTATTATGGGTAGATAGATAGATGATATTTGTCAGAAGGAACACCAAATCCGTGGAATCGAAGTACCCTTGATTTGGGGTGTGTCACAAGTTAGTATCGTAGTGAGAGTTTATGAACCTTAGGTGGGGGAACAACCTTAGGTAGTAGCCTTATAGAAAGAACATAGTGATGGAAAACTCTTATCGAGATCTAGGAAATGATTTTTTGTAATTCATTGAAGATAATAAAAGACTTTATGTGCTTATGTGTTAAATTATGTGCTCACTAGTACGACTTAGTAACTAAAACTCAAAATTTTGTTGTCAGGATGTCTGACGTTGGAGGATCTAGTCGAGAAGGGGAGGAGGAACCCCGTGTACCTATAGTACTGATAGAGGAGGAGCCCCGAGACATTCATATCGTTCGGGAGTAGCTGGTACAGAGGGAGTCATCTCCATTGATCACCGTTGTTGGTCAGGAGCATGAGCCCGAGACTGATCCTGAGGAGGAATTTGTTGAGGAAGAGGAAGAGGAAGAGGAAGAAGAGGAGTTACCACGATACACCGTTGATGCTGAGATGTATGACACGTTATATGACCGTAACGTGAGTTACGAGATGAGGTGCAGGATTTGACTGAGTGAGCGGTTATCCAGCATATTACTTTAGAGCAGAAGGAGAGGGAGATTTCGGCTCTTCACTCACGACTGGGAAATGTAGAATGGGATTTGGTCCAGGAGAAGGGTCAAACTGAAGATAAGATCGAGGAGATAGAGAAGCTGAAGAAGGAACTAAAGGAAACCTCCGAAAGGCTGAACATAGCAGAGGAAGGCTGGGTAACAGAATCACGTCGAGCTGATCGTGCAGAGGATGATAGTCGTGAAAAGAAAGCGAAGATTGGGGAAACGTACTCTACACTTAATAAGGCAATGAATGAGACTCAAGATCGAGTTCTGAGATACCCGATCCAATTCGAAGGACTACCATTGTACATGATGGATCGCAGGACGATGTATCGCATCTTAGAAGAGGAGCGTAGCGAGGCTAATCAGTACCTTGACCGATAGTGATATGATTTATTTCATTATGTGAAGAACTTAATTAGTTTTTAGATGTAAATTCTGACGTGTTTATAAACGAAAGAATATTTGAATGTTTTAAATCCTATGGATTCTTTATTCCAGGATAATTGATGTAAATAGCAGTTATGCTATCGTTTAATGTTAAAACTTTGATTTGAATGCAAATATATCAAGTTGTTTGAGATGATGTGTTAAATGAGGGCTTAACTATTTAGAGAAATAAATAAAGTTCTAATAAGCGTTTATTTAACAGAAATATGCCGCCAAAGAGAAGACAATAGCGTCAACCGGCTCAGGAAGAGTCAACCAATAATAACAATAATGCCAACGCAAATCCCGTTCAACAGTTAGTTAACTTACTGACTGGAGTAATGAACAATCAACCTCAAGCTCCACCAAACACAACGTTTAAAGACTTCAAGGCGGTGGGACCGCCAGAGTTCAAAGGTTCCATGAACCCAATCGAGGCTCAAACGTGGGTTATGGAGATGGAGAAGGTTTTCGACGTTGCTAGGGTTAGAGAAGACCAGAAGACCACTTTTGCAACGTTTATGCTGAAGTCTAAGGCTAGCTACTGGTGGTAAGCAAACAAAGTATGAGGAGGTGAAGGTGTAATTATGTGGGAGAGATTTAAAGAAATATTTTTTGAAATGTATTTCCCAACTAGTTCGCAGAATCAGATGGAAGTTCAATTTGTGGAACTGAAGCAGGGAAACATGAGCGTACCTGACTACACGGTTAATTCAACGAGTTGGCAAGGTTCGCCCCGTACCAAGTACACACTGACGAGAGAAAGGCCAGAAGATTCGAACAAGGACTAAAGCCTTGGGTATACAGTAAGGCATCAATGTTTCAGATAAAAACATTTGCTGGAGTATTGGAAAAGGCCATCCTCGATGAAGGAGGAAGCGATGCGGTGACCAAGTATAATCAAGATTAGAAGAAGAAGAAGAGTGAAGGTGAAATTAATAACAAGGCCAGTGGAAGTGGCACAGGAGGTGGAAATTTCAATCAGAAGAAAAGGTGGAACGACAGCTCATCATTGGGAAATCAGCAAGGTAGTCAGAAGAAAAGAATCGAAGCATGCCTGACTTGCGGGAAAGCACATCTGGGAGTTTGTATGAAAGGAAAAAGAGTTTGCTACAATTGTGGTCAGGAAGGCCACATAGCACCAAACTGTCCAAACCCAAAGAAGGGTGCTTGTTTTACTTGTGGTTCGAAGGACCATCTGGCAAGAGACTGTCCCAAGAAGGTATCGGGAGGGTCAGGATCAGGAGGAAATCAGGGAAATAACAGTGGAAATGCCTTAACCATCACCGGACCAACAAAATAAACCGACCGAATCGCCTTGGGACTTTCAACACGACAAGACAAGATGTAGTTCAATCCCGTGATGTGGTGTCAGGTATCATTCCGATTAATAAAATTAATACTTATGTTTTATTTGATTCGGGTGCTACTTGTTCCTTTATATCCGACGATTTTGCCAAGAATTTAGATTTGCTTAAGAATGAATGGGATTACCCCAAGAACATAGAAATTGTGAATAGAGAAATAATCCCTGTTAAGTATGTACATAAGAACTGTAGAGTGGATATTAAGAGTAATATCATGAACGTAGATCTTATCCCTATTCGACTTGGGGAATTTGACGTTATATTGGGAATGGACTAGTTATTCAATTACGGGGCTGTAATTGATTGCCAAAAGAAGCGTATTAACCTTATGACTCAAATCGAAAGGTTGTGTTTTATATGGTAGCAAAGTCGCCTGAGACAAGCGAGTTGTCGGCGATGATGCGAGCCGAAGTTATTAAGACAAGGCTGTGTAGGATACTTAGCTTACATAGTCGACAATCGAAAAGAGAATCCGAAGGTCAAAGAGATACCGATTGTGAGGGACTTCGTCGATGTATTTCCAGACGATTTACCAGGACTTCCATCAGATAGAGAGGTAGATTTCGTGATCGATTTGGCGCCAGGAACTGCTCCAATATCAAAGGTACCATACCGAATGGCACCAGTAGAGATGAAAGAATTAATGGAATAACTACAAGAATTGTTGAACAAGAAGTACATTCAACCGAGCGTATTGCCGTGGGGAGCGCCGGTGTTGTTTGTGAAAAAGAAGGATGGATCGATGCGACTCTGCATTGACTACAGAGAACTGAATAAGGTCACGATTAAGAACAGATATCCATTACCGAAGATCGACGACCTGTTTGATCAATTGAAGGGAGCGAGATACTTTTCCAAGATAGACTTGAGAAGCGGTTATCATCAATTGAAGGTGAGGCTGGAGGATGTACCAAAGATTGCGTTCAGAACGCGATATGGTCACTACGAATTTTTAGTAATGTCGTTTGGTCTTACGAATGCTCCTACAACATTTATGGGACTAATGAATGGTGTGTTCAAGACGTTTTTTGGAAAAATTCATGGTGGTATTTATAGACGACATTTTGGTATATTCCAAAACCAAAGAAGAACACGAAGAACATTTGAGGTTAACGTTGAAAGTATTGAGAAGGGAGAAGTTGTAAACTAAATTTTTGAAATGCGAATTCTGGATCAAGCGAGTACAATTTCTTGGTCATGTAATCGATAAAAACAGAATTTCGGTAGATCCATCCAAAATAGAAGCCGTGATTAACTGGGATCAGCCGAGAATGTCGTCGGAAGTAAGAAGTTTTCTTGGATTGGCGGGTTATTATAGAAGGTTCATACAAGACTTTTCCAAGATCGCAACTCCGTTAATGAATTTAACTCGTAAAAGTCGTGAAATTTGTTTGACGAGGAGAAGTGAGAGAGCTTTCAAGAATTGAAGAAGAGATTGAGTCTGACACCGTGTTATCTCTTCCTGATGATACAGAAATTTTATTGTTTATAGTGATGCGTCGCATAAAGGACTTGGTTGTGTGCTGATGCAAAACGACAAAGTCATTGCGTATGCATCACGACAATTGAAGGATTACGAGAAGGGATATCCGACCCATGATTTGGAGTTAGCTGTAGTTATTTTTGCTTTAAAAATTTGGAGGCACTAAAGCTCTATGGGGAGAAGTGTGAAATATATACGGACCACAAGAGTCTGAAATATATTTTCACGCAGAAGGATTTGAATATGCGTTAAAGAAGATGGTTGGAATTAATTAAGGATTACGATTGTGAGATTTTATACCATCCGGGGTAAAGCAAATGTGGTTCTTAAGCGCCTTAAGTAGAAAGGGTCGTGAGAAATTGATGATGTTGATTGCTCAGGAGGAGTTAATTACAGAAATGGAGAAACTAGAGTTGGAAGTGAAGTATCCTATGGAGATTGATGAGAAAATATTTCAGATGCAATCTAGTACAACTTTACTAGATAAAGTAAAGGAGGCTCAACTTCAGGATGTAGAATGTATAAAGGTGACAAAGAAGATATCTGATGGAACTAAACCGAGATTTAAGATGGATAAGGAAGGAATACTGAGATTTGAGAGTAGAATTTGGGTACCGCCAGTGCAAGAGATTAAGGAAGACATTTTGAGCGAGGCTCATAGTTCACGATATTCGATTCACCCTGGTAGTACCAAGATGTACCAAGATCTTAGACAACATTTCTGGTGGCCGAATTTGAAACGTGATGTTGCAGAATGTGTTGCCAAGTGTCTTACCTGTCACAAAGTGAAAGCAGAACATCAAAGACCGAGTGGATTGCTACAACCGTTAGAGATCCCAGAATGGAAATGGGAACATATTACAATGGACTTCGTGGTTGGCCTTCCGACGACTCAGAAAGGCTACGACGCAAGATATGGGTTATCGTTATTGAATCGACAAAATCTGCACACTTCCTTCCGATCAAAATCAGATTCAACTTAGCTCAGTTGGCGAGGCTATATGTAAAAGAAATTGTTTCGAGGCACGGAGTTCCGGTGTCAATTGTTTCTGATAGAGATCCGCGCTTTAAATCGAATTTCTGGAAACGTCTAAAGGAATGCATGGGTACGCAATTGCGAATGAGTACAGCTTATCACCCTCAAACAGATGGACAGAGCAAACGAATAATTCAAACGTTAGAAGATATGCTAAGAGCCTGTGTGATGGATTTCAAAGGAAATTGAGATGATCACCTACCGTTAGTAGAGTTCGGCTACAACAACAGTTACCACGCTAGTATTGGCATGCCGACTTACAAAGCGTTATACGGCAGAAAGTGCAGAACTCCGCTTTACTGGGATGAAGTTGGTGAGAGACAATTGCTAGGGCCAGAATTGGTACAACAGACAGCAGAAATAGTCAGTTATCCGAGCACGACTGGTAGCGGCTCAAGATTGACAGAAGAAATACACTGATCCACATCGTAAAAATATCGAGTTTGAATCAGGAAGTTATGTTTTCTTGAAGGTCTCTCCCTAGAAGGGGAAGATCAGATTCGGAAAGAAAGGAAAATTGAGCCCACGATTTATTGGACCATTTGAAGTATTGTGTAAAATCAGAGAAGTCGCGTTCGAGGTAGCCTTACCTCCATCACTCGAGAATGTCCACGTCTTCTATGTTTCTGTGTTATGACCCTACAAAGCCGATTACAAGCATGTAATTGAATATGAACCCCTGCATTTTGAGAAAGACTTATCTTACGAAGAAATCCCCGTTCAAATTGTGGACTGAAAAGAACAAGTTCTCAGAAATAAAGTTATACCTTCTGTTAAGGTAATTTGGAGGAACCACAACACTGAAGAAGCTACGTGGGAACTCGAAGAGAATATGATGAAGAATTACCCTCATTTATTGACTTAATTATGTGTAAGCGATTCTGGGGACAGAATCTTTGTAAGGGGGGAGAATGTAATGGGTCGAATTTATTGAGTCATAATTCTGGGGAAAGAATCCTTTTAAGGGGGAAAGATGTGACGAACGAGATTTTTGTAAATTAATTTTAATATTTATTGAATTAAATAAATATTTTTCGATGATTTAATTATTAGATTTAATAATTAATTAATGCAATTGTGGTAGATTAATTTAATTATATGTGTTACATTTATTAAATTAATGTAGAGAATAATTAGTATTCAAGTATATAATTATGTGAGCTTATCGAATTAAATGAATTATTTAATTAAGCATGATGTTATTTTAATTAATTTAATTATTAATTAGAGAGTTAATAATTTGACATTATTAATTAATGAGGAAATTAATTATGTGACTATGTGAATTTATGAGAAGTTATTATATTTTATTTATATTAAATAAAATATTGGATTTATTTTATAAGGAGTGTGACATTTTCAAACTATATGATAAAGCTTTATTAAATTAAGTGGTTTTATAATCTACTCTTGCTAGCCAAACATGGCCTTAGAGGGAGTTGAGAGCAGTTACCCATGATGGGTAACTCCACCACAACGCTGCGTCGATTCATTTGAATACGACGCCTTCTTTTTCTTTCTTATTATTCCTAAGTCTAGAAAACAAGCACAGCATATTTTCTTCGAGTTCACAGAGAGAAAAGAATTTAGATTTAGAAAGGATTGTGAGTGTGTAATCAATCAAATACCTGTAAAAGGATCATCATTGATCATCTTCTAATTTATACTTTATAGGGTAATCTCCTCCTTCCCAATTTCTAATTTACGTTGTTTGAGTTTTACAAAAAAATGGCTTTCACAGTTTTCTGTTAAGTCTCTGTATTTATAAAGGGTGTGGATTATGTGATGTATATGCGGTAAATGTTACTACATTGTATTTAATTATATATATTTCACAAACCATATCATCTGTTTCATTAAAATACATGTCGTATATGTTTTTCAAAATTACAGAGTTTGGGTTTGTGCCATATGGCCTTATACGCGATATTTCATGTGTTGATCGTATATTATCACTAAATTTTACATTCGTATGTTGTTATGCATGTTAATACGAAGAGACCAAAGTTTAAATAAACTGATTCGGTGTTATAACGAATCCGTAGTGACAGTTTTCATATTTTATTTTAACTCTGTGATTATGTGTTTTAATGGGTTAAAACCATTCTATAAATGTTGGGTTATGTTTATGCATGAGTTATAACATGTGGGTATGATTAATTTCGTGTAGTAGTAATTTAATTGGAGTTTTTGGGATGTGTTCTGCAATTTTCGCGAATTGCAGAATAATTTCTAGTTCATGCATGTACTTTCAGTCTAACATGTAAAGTCATGTGACAACCCTAAATCAATCTTGTCCGTAAATTAAGATTTAAAGAATTAGTTATTAATAAAATGAATTTTTATTATTACTATTCTGTGATATGTGTTTATTAATCGTTTTATAACCTAGGATGACTATTTTACCCCTAGCTTTGGTTTTCTATAAATAGAAACCTAGTATTTTATTTTCTAGGATTTTTGAAAATCCTACACTAGAGAGAGATAGAAAGAGCTCAGTTGGGAGAGAAAGAGGAAGAGTGTGAGCATGAATGCTCGAATCAAAAGTAATCGTGAAATAGAAAAGCTAGCGAATCGTCGGCTTTGTATAACGGAAGAGAAATAAAGAAGAACGGTAATCCGAACACTAGTTTCTTCTAATATTTTCTTTAAGTTTTCTATGTTAAAAACATAGCTTAATATGAATAAGGATTAAAAGATATTGAGAATGATTTCATATGGTTGAAATCATGAGAAAAGAAGAAATAAGAAATAAGAAATTTAGTTTATAAATTTCTAAAGGAAGTATAAGATTCGTCAGGATTTTGAGCGATCCGAATGAATCTTATGAATGAGTAGGTTAAATAAGTAAGGAATGGTGTTCTATAACATCAAATTCCAAGAAAAGTGAAATCGTAATCCAAAATATCGATTAAAAATGAAGAACGAACGAAGAACACGAAGAACGCGAAGAACACGAAGAACGTTGTTGATGGACAAATTTAAAACCATCGTCGTATAAATATTGTTGATGGACAAGTTTAAAACCATCGCATATAAGTTAGATGCTTATTTCTTGGTTAGGAACGTTAGAAACGTTCATAAAGAACGGATTAAAATTAAGCTATAACGAAGTTATGGCGAAATTTTCATAAAAGATGAACGAAAATTTGAGAGTTATTAAATGAACCCAAATGTATAGGGTTTCATAAGAATGTAAGAGAATGTTGAAAATGTGAGTCGTGGACTCAAGAACGAACGAATTCCGAGTTCGGATAACCGAATTACGGACGAAAGAGTGAAGAACGTTAATAACGTAAAAATGAACGAAGAGTGAAGATTAAGCCAATTGAATGGCATGTCAATGGATTTAGAACAAAGTTCTGTCTATGGGTAATCGAAGTATGTAAGGTAAGGATGCAAATGGCTTCGAAACGACCTCATTCCGAGTTATAACGAAGAAGTAATGAGATTTTGAAATCGGCGTCTCAAGCTTTTAAAAGACTTAGAAAATTTTCTAGGTTTCATACTCGGCGCTATGGCCATTTGAAGTTATGCCTTGAGGCCGACGCCAGCCTTGTGAATGTAACGATGTCTGAGTACTGCTATGCAAGAGTTCACCGTAGCGCGAACCGTAGTACAATTTATGGCATCGCAGCGCCATGTACAGTACAGAAATCTTCTGGAGTGTGGCGCAGTGCGCGGCCCACTAAGTAAGGACTCGCGTTGCAGTGCCAGTCCGGGAAGAGAGGAGAGAGAAGTAGGTCATGCCGCAGTGTGAGAGGAAGGGAAGGGACACGGCAGCAGCAGTCACGGCAGTAGTAATGCCCGTAAATGAGATTTTAGTTCTCGATTCTTCGGAGGATGTGCAAGAAAGAAATATGAACATAATTTTCAACTAATGTAACACTTAATCAAGTGTTTTAAACCTTTAATAAAGGTTGAACGAAAAGATTAAACGAGAATAAAAGACAAAGAATGTAGATGCGGGTTACGGAACCGATGTCCGGGGACCGTAGTCGCGATAAACGAACGTGAAGGATTGCTATGGTTGTGATTCCTTAGACGTTGGTTGACGATGTTAATGTTTAACATTTTGATTTTATGACATGGCATTGAGAGATGAATGTAAAGCGTTTAGACGCTGTGAACGTAACGTTGTTGCGATGAACGATCAGTCTTAGCATACAGCGAATCGTATGGCTTTGACATTAAGAAAGAATAATGAACATGGGGTTCATGGGATGGATAACGATCGAAAGCAATTCGAACCTTGAGTAAAGGTTGAATAAGAGATTAAGAGACGAGCAACGTGAACGTTGAATACGTAAACGATCCTAGTGAATCGTATTCGCGTTTGACGAACATGCTAAGTATACCCTGGTTGTATGACTTAGACGTTGATAAAAGTAGTAAGTAAGATACGAATGGTATTAAGAAAGCCGTATCGAACTGTAATGAGATTAATGAAAGCCGAATGTGAATCGGATAAGAATGAATCCTGAGGTATGGCAATTACTTGCCAGAAAGCCAAAAGGAATAAGAAATTAACTTAACGAACATTATAATTTAATAATTCGTATAAGTTAAGAGAAAGTTAGGTTGTGGTACAATCGTAACCTTTGATGGTTGACATATGGGAGCTGGGCTAAACAATTCCTTCAGAGAGCGAAGGTATATACGAAACTGGCAACCGATCTAACTCACTGTGATGGCAGTGTAGATGAGATGGGAACTTGTTTGTTGGTTGTTTGTGGGAAACCACTCAGAGTACCATATGGACTACTAGCAGAGAAGCGATGTGTGCTGAGTCCTAGAGAAGTATACGAAGAAGTTAAGAATGTGAATCATCAAAGATGATGAACGTGTTGAGTAAGACATCTCCGTATGTCATAAAATCGTAAACCGGTGTTGAAATTTAGTCGCGTAAAATTATATTGCAAGAACGCGAACCTTAAGAAGTAAAGTTAAGTAAACCAATGCGTAAGTCAAGTATATGACTAATTGGTGTATTTGTTATTTCCTTATGTGTTATAGGGATTGGGATGAGTAGTTCAAATAAGTAGTGGTACATCTTGTAAAGCAAGTTTCCTAACTTCATTCATATTTTAAATGAATGCTAGTTTCTAAAACTTCTCGGATGTTGAACTTGAGAAGTTACGTACATGTCTTGAATGTGTGATATTTGTACAAGGTGGTAGAACGTATGAGGCTTTGTGCCACAATGTGAACACTTCGGTGTTTCTGTGAGATGAACTGTTCTATGTTTGAACTGTTCAATAAAAGAATGTTCTGTTTATACATGAACCATTGTTGTTAAGTCTGTGCTATTGATTCTAGCCAGACAGATTGTGCATGAAAGAAAGTAGAGAATGAAAGTATTTCAAAGTGCATGTAACTAATGTACTAAGATGATAGGAATCAAGACTATTCCTATTATTCAAGCTGCTTCGTAACCTTTGTTTGGTTATTGAAGTGTGAAAAGAATGTTTAAATTCTTAAAGTTATTTGTTCAACTGTTATGACTTGCTGGGCAATTGAATGCTCACACTTGCTTTAAATGAAAAACATTTTCAGCGAACGATGTTAGAAGAACTTAAGGATCCCGTATAGATCAAGCTGACGGTATCCAGATGAAGTGCCATTCAGAATGTGAATGAGCGAGAAGATCAAGTGAAGACTTATAATGTAGAAATATGAAAATTAAACTATAGATTAGTTTAATGGACGATTATGTATCCTTGGTGGCGGATAATAGTCACTCGTGCCGGATGTAAAGAATAATATAATTATCATTATTTGTAATGAGAAAAGCTATAAGGTTTTTAGAACCTGGGATTTGAGAGTGTATGTTATTATATTTCAGTATATAATGATGTATGCAGAATGAATGATGTAATTGTGACGTCTTTTAATCCGGGTGTGAAGTAAAGATCGATTTCATGGCGTTACAAAAGACCCCCGTCATGGCCACCACCATACAGGCCATAACGCTAAGTCCAATAAAATAGCCAAGAGACCTAGTATAAATGTGGCACCGCAGCGCCACTCTGCAGAATGGTCCAGAAATGTAATTTTTAAAAGTGTTAAGTCTAGCAATGTATTGTTAACTTAATGTAATGAATATGTAAACATGTTAGAAGTATAATGAGATGTAAAATAGATGCTTAACATGTAAATAACATATTTACATGTGGATTGAATCATTGATTTCATAAGTAGCTTATTATTCATGAAGTGTTATTATGTGACAATAAGTGTGATATTTGACTAAGTGTAGTTAATAATCAAGTAAACAAAGAGAATGAGTTTATGATAATTAGTTAAGTTATAATTAACTGGTATTGTGAATGTGAATGGTGTGTAGGATTAAATTCAAAGAACGTGCTTAGTTAAAGTGTAATCTACGCACGAGGCACGTTTCCTAACCCTACTTGTCATTATTGTTCAAGTTTATTATTTACCTCGAGTAAATTATCATTACTATTATTCAAGTTCAAATGTTATATTAAAGATTGATTATCTTTTCAAAGCATGATTCAGTTATACAATAATTGTCCTATTGTATGCTTCTTGAGATTATTATTCAAATTAAATATCATTATTGTTGAACCTTATTAGACTAGTGAACTTTATTGATTCAACTAGTCCTTAGTTGATGAACGTTCTAAATTTCAGAACCCTTATTGAATTATCCAAACCAAACTTCCTTTGGTGTGGACTCGAATATCAAACTGAGATGAACAACCCTGCAAAGGGATTTACTTATGCGTTAGCGTTAAGATATTGTGCACAGTATGGTACTAAGTGTTGATCCCCCTAAGTACAAGTAGAAAGGTCCATAGTCTTATGACTGTTAAAAGTTTCAAGTATAACCCTTGATAACCTAGGACATAGTTCAAGGTCTTATCACCCTCAGAAATCTTTTGATTCTTGTTATTCATTCTTGATTCAAAAGTTGAGCTTTTATTTCAGAAGTCTTTGATTCCCTCGCATGTTATTATACATTGTCATTTCATTATTTTATTTGTGGGCAATCATGCTCACTCTTGCTTAATAATAACATTGCAGTTAAGAACGAAAGAACTGATGAACCTTCCACTAGTAAAGGCAAGGGCAAAGTTAGCAAGTGATGAAGACTTGTTGTTTATATGATGATGTATTTTGTTTAAGACTTGATTTAATGATGTTGTTTAAGACTTATTTGTTTATGATTCCGCACAGATGTTTAAGGTTAGTTTAATCTAGGATTATGTTTATGATTCATATGTTGTAACCCTTTAAAGGGAAGATTTTATTTCTATCTATTTCATAGTTTGCATTGATTATGGGTAGGTAGATAGATGATATTTGTACAGTGAACACCAAATCCCGTGGAATCGAAGTACCCGGATTTGGGGGTGTCATAGAGACGCCCCCAAAATAGGTATATATAACCCATTTTGAGTCGCTAAATACATGGTACAGAACTTCAATACAAACTTCACTAATACAATCTGATAAAACTTAGCTAAGAGTTTTAACACGGATATTGTCTCGTAAAAAGTATCCAAACTCAAATAAAGTCCTCATTACAATTATTATCACACTACTTTTATAAAATAGTGAGGACTACAGCCACCATCTCAGACCATCACTCCATTCCCCGACTAGTCCCAGCTACGTTCTCATTTCTTGAAGAGAGTAATGAAAGCAAAAGGGTGAGTTCAACTAGCCCAGTAAGAAATATTATGACTAAGATAATGCAGAATAAATTATTGTTAGCCTTTAACAGTGTTAAACTGATAGAATACAATAAAGAACAAGTTTAACTGTAGCGGAACAATAAATCCATTAGAAGAGTCAAGTAGAGCATAATATATACTATCTTCTATGATTTAAAAAGTTTATCATCAATTTTATCGCTGAGACTGATAAGTAAGTTTTATACCTACTTATCCGGTATCTATTACTTGAATTATTTGTTTAATCTCATGTTTCTTAGTTACTTTTCATAAATTTTATGTTATTTTGTAGGCTATGACATAACATTGCCATGAAGAAGCAAGGGAAAGAAATTCGGACATCTTTTCGACCAAAATACACAAGCAAATAAAAGGAGGGAAGATTGAAGGACTTTTAACACCAAGTTGGATACATGTTCTTGGCTTGGAATTTAGAATTTATTATAGATCTACTTCTTAGCTTTACGTAACATCTTGAATCATCCCAATCAGAGTTCGGATACGAGAGTTATGTCCTTTTTATCAACAAAGATCAAAGCTAAGAGTTGTCATGTTTTCAATTTACATAGCATCTATTTCAAACTCGATTTACGCCTTGATCTGGACTGATTCTGTCAATCCTCAAAGCATAAAAGTTGTAGATCTCGTCGATATCTTCGATTTGATAGGTGGCAGGCCCCGTAATTCTTAGCAGATCAAAAGTTATGCCAGTTTTATCAAAGGACATCGCAACAGAAAACAGAGTAGCGCGGACCGCGCTACCCAAGGCTTAGACGCAGCGCGGGGTGCGCCCAAAATGGCCTAGGGGCAGCACGGGGCACGCTAGGCCGCGGGAAAAGAGCTGTTTTGGGTTATTTGGTGTCCAATTTGAGCTGGAATAGGATTCTTAGTTGCCTAACTTGCTTGGGTGTCCATTAGAACTCTAAATACTTGAGTTTAACTTGTATTGGGAGGCTAGTTCTAAGACTCCATTAAATCCCTCTTGGGATAGATTTCTATAAACCTATTCTTTACTTTCTTTCTTAGATGAGGAACCCTAGATTAGATTAGAATGGGAGATTGAAGCACTTGGAAGCTATTGGAGATCCAGATCAAGAGCGAGACGGAGGACGAATTTGCCGACAACAGATTCACTTCTTTTCCTTAATTTTATCTTTATCTTTTAATGTGTATTCAAGTGTGGATTCTTAGTTTTAATTCAATAATCATGAATTAATTCTTTGTTTGAGATTACAATTGATCTTATTGTGTAGTTTATTTTAATATGCTTCACTATCAATTATTATGTTCTATCATGAGGATTGTCTATTGTGATTTGGACTTAATTGCTTAATTGCCTAGCTAAAAATTATCGTGATAATCTATATGAACTCGAGAGATGAAGTATTGATTTAGATCTTATCATGATAGCATGTGTTTGTGATTTCTACTTAGATGGAATTCATGATTCGTGTTTAGGATAGAGATATGCCTTTACACCATATGTAATCTTATAGAGAACTTGTGCTTTAAATCCTTTTTAATTGTAATTCACATAGAGATATAGTGGATTAGTTAATTAGGGTGTCTTGCTTAATTCTATCATTTGTGGATTTAAATGAGTATGAGTATTATGCATCGAGAGATGGTTTTGTTTGCTTTCGTGTTCTTGATTAACAATTCATGATAGAGAATAATTGATGAGAAGTGTGTTAATGTAAATGAAAAAATAAGTGAAGTTGTGATCTTAAATCTCTGTAATCTTAATTTAACTAGTGTAATTTAATAGTAGTTTAATTATAAATTGAAATTCATTCATTTAAATAAGATTGAGTTAATTACGGGTTAGTACTTGGTGATTTTTATTAAATAATTCCTTGTGGGAATGATACTCTACTTTCACTTTATTACTTGTTGACCACGTATACTTGCGTTTTGTGCGTAATTAGATTTTACTCAACAAATTTTTGGCGCCGTTGCCGGAGAATTAGTTTAATATATATTTTGCTAATATTAGCTTCAATCAAATTACTCTTAATTTAAACATTTTTTTTCTTTTTATTTAATTCTCTCCCTATTTTTCTTTCTTTTCAGGTACCATGGATGGATGCAATTATCAATGGACATACACAAATATGACTCCACCAAGGGACACAAGAATTGATGGACTCAATTCATTTTCTGCATTATCAGCGCAGCTTGAGACACTTTCGAGGAGGTTGGACGTTGTTGCAGCCTAACGTAATCGAAGGATAACAGTTAATTGCAATTATTGTGCTGGCAATCATCCGAGTCATCAATGCACCATTAGTTTTGGGTCGGGACAACACGGTGGTGAATACCTCAATGATTATACATATGCTAATTATCATCAAGTTTGGGGTTATCACCCGGATTCGTCATGGAGCGATACTTATGAAGACCAATACTACGCTCCAAATCCATCATACACACCGGAATTTTCATGTCCACCTCCATTGCCACAAGAAGAAAATCAAAATCTGAGGGATGTAATATTGAAGGGTATAACAAACCTAGAGGAGATGAGTATTAGCCTAGAGGAGATGAGGATTAGCCAAGAGCTGTCAACCCAAAATTTTAATAATCGGATGGAACAACTCGTCACTACCTCAACCAATGGTCCTCAATACATGGTTTTCGAGACTGAGACAGATAATTCAAGGTTGGAGGAATTGTTGTCCAAGTGCGTAGCATCAAATGAGGAGAGGAGGATTAATCAAGAGCGGTCAATCCAGAATCAAGAGATATCAATTCAAAATATGTAGAACCAGATGGATCAAAAGCTCAAAGCCTTGAACAAACATCCTCAAAACAATTGGTGTTATGACGAGGATTCCGAGATTGATGAAGTGCCTGAACTACAACTGGATGAGACACGAGATGTTGAAAAAGAGGAGACAAGTGGGGATGAACTAACTATGAGTACTAACGAGGATGAGCCGAAATTATTAATGCCTTAAGTGTCTTCTCCACCAAAGTTCAAGGATCCGGTTATATTTGCAAAACCTTGTCCACTAGGTAGTCATGTCGTCGGCAATACTCCTTGTGACATAAAAGTGAGTACAACTTCGAAGCCATGGTGTGATGACCTAGAGAAGATAGAAGAAGAAATTGTTGTGTCTGACAAGCTTCAATGCCAGAATTTATTCACAGACACAATGGAGAAAACACCTAGATGTTGGACGTTCTTGAATGTGATCTTATCTAAACAAAGCATGCTAGGTGACTTTAAAGCAATGGCTATCACAATTGGGAATCTACTAAAAGCTACATTATTTCCGATGGATGGAGGGTTCCTCAATTATCAAAGAGGAATTGGATAGCGTTGACCAGAAAAAGTCAGGCTGAAAAACTATAATTCAAGCGCCAACTGGGAGGCAACCCATGAATTTTTCTATTTATTTGCTTTACTAGTGTATTTAGTAGATATGAATTAATTTTCTTATTAAGTTCTCTTACCAATCCAAGTACTATTTTAATCCATATTGTCTCTCCTAATTGCAGGTATTGGAGGTTCAATGGACATGCAGAAGTTTATGAAAAAGTTATTTAAGTCCAATTCAAGTGTGGTGCCAATTTGTTCCATGTGCCTAATCTATTCTCCAAACTTAGCGGACAAGGAGGAGGATTGCTATATTTTCAGGGAAGTCCTCTGCTTTACTTTTTTCTATTTCAGCCATTGAGGACAATGTCTAGTTTAAGTTTGGGGGCATTTTAGTGTCGTATTGCATATAGTTAGTTATTTACATTGTAGTTCATATATTTACATTTAGTTTTTGCATTCACTTTCTAAAAAAAAGAAAAAGAAATTAAAAATCAAAAATAATAGTTAGTTACTATGTTCATCTTGCATGAGTTCAGCTGTATGATAGTTTAAGTTTATTTTGGTCAATGATGAGATTGGGATTGGGTAGACACGTATAGTACTGACTATTAGAGCTTTGATGTGATTTCTTGTTATGAATTGAGTCTTTTTACATTTGAAACCGGTATAATAAGGATAAAGACATGAGAACAACTTGTTGATTGATTGAGTTTAAATTGATACATAATGGGGCTCTAAAGGATAATGCTAGTTTGAATGAAAGAATGACAAGAACAAGTAGTGATGGCTAAAGTTACACAAGAACCTAAGTTTGGGGGAATATTTGGGGTATATAAGCTAAAAAGAAAAGAAAAAAAGAAAAAAAAAGATATTGAGTTGAATAAATTGAGTCCTATGGTGGGTCGAGAAGAAGCGTAAAATACACTCCCCATAAACACAGGCATGAGATGGAGCGTAAAACGCACTCACTATCCATCAACCAAAAGAAAAAAAATGAATAAAATGGGAAATAAGAGCAAAAAGCCCCCGTAGATGAAAAATGAAGCATAAGTATCCCATGTTGACCCTCGATATTGATAATTGTTTAATTTTAGTTGGATCTAGCTTATTTTTGGATTTCTTGAGTTTACATTATATGATGCCTTTGAAGAGACTTATTATGTGTTAAATTTGATTTTATATCAGTTAACATTGTTGTGGAGCACACATGCAATATATTAGTGATAACAGTCTAAGATTTGATGATTGATTGGGAAGTTAATGATTTGATTTGATATGATGTATTATCATGTTCACTTGATTTCTCTAAGGCCAGTTGAATAGACTTGTTTTTGTCATTAGTGCTGGATTCGTAGGCATGTAGATTAGTTGCATTGCATTGCATTATTGTTTTGTGTTTTTGCTTGAGGACAAGCAAAGCTTTAAGGTTGGGGGTATTTTATAAGTAGGTTTTATACCTACTTATCCGATATCTATTACTTGAATTATTTGCTTAATCTCATGTTTCTTAGTTACTTTTCATACATTTTATGTTATTTTATAGGCTATAACATAACATTCGCATGAAGAAGCAAGGGAAAGCAATTCAGACATCTTTTGGACGTCGCAGCAGAAAATAGAGTAGCGCGGACCGCTTACCTGAGGCTTAAACCTTACACGGTATGCCGCCGCTTACTACACCAAAGGTTCATCTGTTCTCCCAGTAGCGGTAAGCTACCAAAATGGCGTAGGGAGCCTTGGCACGCTAGGTCATGGGAAAAGAGTTGTTTTGGGTTATTTGGTGTCCAATTTGAGCTAGAATAGGATTCTTAGATGTCTAACGTGCTTGGGTGTCCATTAGAACTCTAAATACTTGAGTTTAACTTGGATTGGGAGGCTAGTTCTAAGACTTCATTAAATCCCTCTTGGGATAGATTTCTATAAACCTATTCTTTACTTTCTTTCTTAGATGAGGAACCCTAGATTAGATTAGAATGGGAGATTGAAGCACTTGGAAGCTATTGGAGATCCAGATCAAGAGCGAGACGGAGGACGAATTTGTCGACAACAGATTCACTTCTTTTCCTTAATTGTATCTTTATCTTTTAATGTGTATTCAAGTGTGGATTCTTAGTTTTATTTCAATAATCATGAACTAATTCTTTATTTGAGATTACAATGGATCTTATTGTGTAGTTTGTTTAATATGCTTCGCTATCAATTATTATGTTCTATCATGAGGATTGTCTATTGTGATTTGGACTTAATTGCTTAATTGCCTAGCTAAAAATTACCGTGATAATCTATATGAACTCGAGAGATGAAGTATTGATTTAGATCTTATCATGATAGCATGTGTTTGTGATTTCTACTTAGATGGAATTCATGATTCGTGTTTAGGATAGAGATATGCCTTTACACCATATGTAATCTTATAGAGAACTTGTGCTTTAAATCCTTTTTAATTGTAATTCACATAGAGATATAGTGGATTAGTTAATTAGGATGTCTTGCTTAATTCTATCATCTATGGATCTAAGTGAGTATGGGTATTATGCATCGAGAGATGATTTTGTCTACTTTAATGTTCTTGATTAACAATTCATGATAGAGAATAATTGATGAGAAGTGTGTTAACGTAAATGAAGCAATAAGTGAAGTTGTGATCTTAAATCTCCGTAATCTTAATTTAACTAGTGTAATTTAATAGTTGTTTAATTATAAATTGAAATTCATTCGTTTAAATAAGATTGAGTTGGTTACGGGCTAGTAGTACTTGGTGATTTTTATTAAACAATTCCTCATGGGAACGATACTCTACTTTCACTTTATTACTTGTTGACCATGTATACTTGCGTGTTGTGCGTAATTAGATTTTACCCAACAGAGACTCAGCTTAATTAATAATCCACGTCACTAAATTTTAAATACACTACGGGCCAAGGATAATCGTGTTATCACCAATGGTCATGAGCATGCCAACAACTGTCCATCAATGCACTTCAGGCCAATGAGGACTTTTACCACATCATTTGTAACATTACAGGTCATGATTATACCGAATAATCATGGTCATAATCATACCAATCAACAGTCTATTTATGCACTACGGGCCAGAGATGACTTTCATCACAATATAAGCATGGCGATGATGACAATGATATAAGAATTCAATTAAATGAAGGCATAGGGTAAAATTCAAGAATAATATTGTATCAAAAATGATTTGGACCGAAAAGAAATCATTTTTTATCATGAATAGTACCCCGGGTGAATAGTACCCGAGTGAATAGTACCCCGTGAATAGTACCCCGACATGTAAAGATTAAAAATTATCAAGAATGCTCAGAATAATATTTCCATGAAAAGATACTGGATGAAGCGCAAATTTCAAGGATATTCTATTAATTTCACGGAGTATATAAACAATACTTTAACAAAATGAGTGTAGAATTTGGAATCTGAAAAGAAATAATATTACTTACATAATACAGAGTATGGAAGAAAATATTATTTCTTACAAATATTGAAAAAAAAAATACCCCTTACCTTAAAAAGAAGAGTATTCCAACTGGTATAGTAAGGATATTCTTGAAGAAAACTTGAACTATTTTCTGCACTCAATACTTCCTTAAACTCAAAAGAAATACGCTCAATATTATAGAAGAATAATTCTCTAATTCTGGTGTGGTTTTCAATTCTAAACTAAGCATCTTATTTATAGGAGAATGGAAAGATACTATTTGAATTTACAAAATCACGGACTGCATGGTGGGGAAATCACGGGCGAACCCTTTTCTTGACAGAACTTTCTAGACATTGTCAATAATGCAAATAATAATATGAATAACTTGTAATCTAAATTATTAATTTAATAATATAAAATATTGTGACAATAATTGAATCAATAACATGAGATACTATGCATCAATTACTGTGGCAATAATTGAAATAAACTGAGTGACTTCTCACATAAGCATCAATAATCAATATTGTGTGCTACTAATCAACCACACGTATTACTGTACTTTTATCACTGGGTATTTTAACAGTTAACGGTAAAACTTTCATCGTTATTTTTATAAAAAAAAAAAATTATGTTGTTTTCTAACTCCGACGGTAATTGCGTTGTGGGGTCGACCAATAATTGTGCTGTCGTACAAATATTCCCTGATAAAACGAATATTCCCCGACCAATCAAATATTTTATGACAACTTGCATACTTTGCAAAATTTATAAATATTACCCACAACTATAACATTATAACAAATTCACACCTTAATATTCAAAAATGATATTTAGAGAAAAAATTCATTTTTATTCATAAAAGTTGGGGTCTTACAAACTGGGATGATCATTTACCGTTGGCTGAATTCGCATATAACAACAGTTACCATGCGAGTATTGGCATGCCGCCTTACGAAGCATTATACGATAGAAAGTGCAGAACTTCACTGTGCTGGGATAAAGTTGGTGAACGTCAACAATTAGAACTGGAACAGGTACAACAGATCACTGAGGTTGTCAAAATCATCAGGGCAAGATTGATAGCTGCTCAAGACAAATAGAAGAAATATGTTGATCAACACTGACAAAATCACAAATTTGACGTTGGAAATTTTGTTTTCCTAAAAGTTTCTCCTTGGAAGGGCAAGATTCAATTTGGTAAGAAATAGAAGCTAAGCTCGAGGTTTATTGAACCCTTCGAGGTGCTGCGAAGAGTAGGTAAAGTGGCTTATGAGGTAGCTCTACCTCCTGAATTGGAACATATTCACAATGTATTTCATATCTCGGTGTTACGACCGTATAAACCCGATTTCAAACATGTGATCGAGTACGAACCATTACAATTTGATAAAGATTTGTCTTACGAGAAAACTCCTATCCAGATAGTTTATAGGAAAGAACAAGTGCTCAGGAATAAAGTAATACCATCTGTGAAGGTAATATGGAGGAACCACAATGTTAAGGAAGCTACGTGGGAACTCGAAGATAAAATGATGAAGAGCTATCCTTAGTTATTTGTTTGATTTGTGTCTTCGATTCTGTGGACAAAATCCTTGTAAGGAGGGAAGAATGTGACGAATGAATTGTTTGAGTTGTGATTATGGGGATAGAATCCTTGTGAGGGAAGGATGTAACAATTAAGAATTTTTACATGTAATTTCAAATATTTATTGAATTAAATAAATATTTTAGTTGATGTGTTTATTGTTAAATAAATATTTTTTTTAATTTGATTATTTATTAATTAAATAAATAATTCATGAGTTGTAAAGAATTAACTTGATTAAGTGTAATATGTTAATTAAGTTGATATTCAAGTACTTTTGTAGGTTGAAGTTAATTAAATTAAAAGAGTGATGAATTAATATTTTAATTTAATTTAATAATTAAATTAGAGAGTTGATAAGGATTAAAGGAATTTTTATAATATTGTTTTAATTTAATTTAGTAATTTAAGTGATGCATTAATTTATTAAATAAAATTATAATGAAAATTATAATTTCTTGGTAACTTGTTTATGTGGCATTTTGATTTAATAAGTTGATGTTAACTTTAATTTAATTGAATGTGAATATTGGAATTTAATTAAATAAAGTGTGACAATAAACTATATAATAAATGAGTTATTAAAATAAATTAAAAGAGTTTTAATTCAGTTTTGTCAAACAAGGCTTAAGGATTTTAAGTCTTTAATTTTAAATGGGTTTTAGCAAACAAGGCTTTAGGCTTGTTAATCCTTTTTTTTTAATTTTATTTTGCCAAACAAGCCTTAGTGGCTTTTGAATTTAAAAATAATAATTGATATGTATTAAGTAGAGTTATTATGGTATATGTCAATTTTTATTTTATGTTAATACGTATTATATGTATACGTCTATTTTTTTTTATGTTAAGTTAGAAAAGAGAAAGAAACGGAGAAGAGAAAGAAGAAAGAAAAACACAGAGAGAAAAGAGAGGAGAAAAAAGAAAAGTTTTGTGGTTTTGAGAGCCAAGGAAGGACGAGATGTTAATTTTATCCCCTAGCTAACCCAAGCGAGCAATTAAAGGTATAATTCTATCTTCTAAAGTTTTAGTTTTTATATATATGAAAAGTTCTCTGTAAAAATTTATGTGGATGATTAATTATTGATTATATTGTTTGTATATATTAATTTGTTGATATAAACTATTTTATGTGGTTTATATATGATTTAGAGTAATTTGATCCACGAAATAAATTTTAATATGGAGAAAATCATATTACAGTAAGTTTACAATGATATATGTATGATATGGCTTATTTTGGACTCAAAATTGATACTCAATTCATGATATATAGTGTAAATTGATTTTTAATTGTTTAAATATATGAAGGGTAGTTCTTCATCATTTTATCTTCGAGTTCCCATGTAGCCTCTTCGACATTGTGGTTTCTCCATATCACCTTCACAGAAGGTATCACCTTATTCCTGAGCACTTGTTCTTTCCTGTAGACTACCTGGATAGGAACCTCTTCATAAGACAAACTTTTACTGAACTGTAATGGTTCATACTCGATCACATGTTTGTAATCAAGTTTATACGGTCGCAACACTGACACATGAAAAATGTTATGAACATGCTCTAATTCTGGAGGTAAAGCTACCTCGTAAGCCACTTCTCCCACTCTTCGTAGTATCTCGAAAAGTCCAATAAACCTTGGGCTTAGCTTTCTTTTCTTGCAAAAATGAATTTTCCCCTTCCAAGGAGAAACTTTCAAGAAAACGAAATTTCCTACGTCAAATTTACGATCTTGTATGTGTTGATCAGTATACTTCTTTTGTCTATCTTGAGCAGCTACCAGTCTTGCTCTGACGAGTTTGATCATTTTAGCGATCTGTTTAACCTATTCTAGTCCTAACAGTTGACGTTCACCAACTTGATCCCAACCTAGTGGAGTTCTGCATTTCTTTCCATATAATGCATCGTATGGCGGCATGTTAATGCTTGCGTGGTAACTGTTGTTGTATGCAAATTCAACCAACGGTAGATGATCATCCCAGTTTCCTTTGAAATCCATGATGCATGCTCTAAGCATATCTTCTAACGTCTGGATTGTTCGTTCACTTTGACCATCGATTTGCGGATGGTATGTCGTACTCATTTTTAGTTGTGTTCCCAAGCATTCTTGTAGTATCTTCTAGAAGTTTTATGGGAATCTCGAATCTCTATCTGATATAATCGACACTGGAACTCCATGTCTTGAGACGATCTCCTTAACGTACAGTTTTGCCAGCTGATCAAGATTAAATCTAATCTTTATTGGCAAAAAGTGTGATGATTTCGTTAATCTATCCACTATTACCCATATCACATCGTATCCTTTCTAAGTCGTTGGAAGACCTACCACCAAATCCATTGTGATATGCTCCCACATCCATTTTGGTATTTCCAATAGTTGAAGTAATCCGCTTGGCCTCTGATGTTCTGCTTTTATTCTTTGACACGTCAAGCATTTCGCAACACATTCTGAAATGTCTCTTTTCATAATTGGCCACCAAAAGTGTCGCCGCAAATCTTGATACATTTTTGTACTTTCCGGATGAATCAAATATCTTGAATTATGAGCCTCTGTCAAGATTTCTTCTTTAATATCTGGTACTGTTGGAACCCAAATTCGTCCCTCGAATCTTAGCACTCCTTCGGTATCATCCTTGTACTTTACCTCACTACCCTCGACTATACTTTCCTTTATTTTTCTGCATTCTTCATATTGTAGTTGAGCACTCTTTACCCTGTCCACCAAAGTTGGACTGGCTTCCATCTGAAACAATCTTTCATCAGATTCTTTTGAAAATTTGATTTCTAACTCTAGCCTTGCCATTGCTGAAATGAGCTCCTCCTGGTTGGTTAACAACATCAACTTTTTTCGACCTTTCCTACTCAAGGCATCTGCAACCACATTTACTTTACCCAGATGATAAAAGATCTCACAATCATACTCTTTTATTAATTTCACCCTTCTCCTTTGACGCATGTTCAGGTCCTTCTATGTGAAAATATACTTCAGACTCTTATGGTCTGTATATATCTCGCATTTTCTCCATAGAGATAGTGTCTCCATATCTTCAGAGCAAATACCACCGCAACAAACTCTAAATCATAAGTCGGATACCCTTTCTCGTAGTCCTTCAATTGCCTTGATGCATACGCAATGATTTTACCGTTCTGCATAAGGACACAACCTAACCCTTTATATGAGGCATCACTATACACCACAAAGTTTCCTGTATTATCAGGTAATGACAACATAGGTGCCACACAGAGCTTCTTCTTTAATTCCTTAAAACTCTCTTCGCACTTTTCTGTCCAAACAAATTTTATAGCTTTTCTCGTTAAATTTGTCAATGGAGTGACAACCTTGGAAAAATCCTGAATAAACCGTCTGTAATAACCTGCCAATCCCAAGAAACTTCTTACATCTAATGGAGTTCTTGGTTGTTCCTAATTTATCACAGCTTCAACTTTTGATGGATCCACTGAAATCCCATCTTTGTCAATTACATGGCCGAGAAATTGTACACGTTCCATTCAAAATTCACATTTACAGAATTTTGCGTACAACTTTTCTTTTGTTAGCGTCTCCAGTGTCAAACGTAAGTGTTCTACGTATTCCTCTTGAGATTTAGAGTACACTAGAATATCATCAATGAATACCACCACAAACTTGTCTAAAAATGGTTTAAACACCCTATTCATCAAACCCATGAATGCAGTAGGGGCGTTGGTCAAACCAAAAGACATTACCAGAAATTTGTAATGCCCATACTGAGTTCTGAATGTCATCTTCGGTACATCATCCTTCTTTACTTTCAATTGATGATACTGCGAGAGCCCCGAATCCAGGTCCCCGAATCACCACAGATCTGGTACAATCATTCTATCATTATTACTATATTTGCGGAAGATATAAACATAAATTGTTTATACAACAACTTTACATATTTTTCGCCAAGGTCTAGTAACCTTAACTTAATACACAATTCATAACTTATTTGACAAACAATAACATTAAGATACAATATTGTTACAAATCTACTGCACACGTATACTAAAGCTGGAATTGTCTTTGACCTTTCCTTGTATCCGACGTATTCGTCTTAATCTGTAATGTTTATCATGATATAGCAAGGGTGAGCATAAGTTTGCCCAGTAAGTTTAAGTTCAATAATTTAATGATATATCATGATTGAAATGATTTGAATAATAAGCTGGCTATAATTCAACAATATAATTGCGAACTAGCACGAACAAACTTTTGACTGAACAAGTATTATACATGAACAAATATATCTGGACCGAATGGTAATGAAGCTGATCAGCCTTTCATACCTGACTTATACATGCAATATGTACAGAGTACAATTCTACATTGGCAATCAGCAATGATTATCCATAAGCATATCTGAATGAAACAACTCTAAGTAGAGTTAAGTAAAACTTGCCTGAACCATTGATTACCGCTACACAATTAATAAGCTTTGTCTGAACCTAATATATAAATAATATCGATATACAAATTAGAATAATATCATCACAGTTATTTAAAATAACATAAACACATTATCACATAATCATATCAGTCTATAACACACATACGACCTATCCTCAAGTCAAACTTAGACAGCCTGAGTCGAGTTCGGTATAATTCTGACATCCCGACGGTCTAGTCAGACAAAAATCGAGTTTAAGTTCAATTAAACTCTCTCTAAACACTTAACCATTAACTAAGATAATTTATATATCAGTTAAAATAATTTTCATAAGCTTGTAATAATTTTCAAATAATTAGTATTATTTATCATAATTTTTCAATCATTAAAATCATATTTATATGACTTAACACATAATTCCTTTATCATTAATATTATTTAATACTAAATATTAATGATAATTATAACATAATATTATACTCCCTCCGTCCTAGGATAAAAGTCCTGGTGGACTTTTTACGCATATTAAGAAGAAGAATAAAATGACAAAATTGTCCATAATAATGTCATTAAATATGGAGAGAGAATTAGAATAAGAAAAGTATGAGATATTTAATGCTACGGGTATAATAGAAAAAAAATGTGTAAAAGTTTAGTTATTAAAAGAAAGTGGACATTTAACATGGGACAACCCAAAATAGTAATAAGGAGTTTTATCTTGGGACGGAGGGAGTAATATATTTATAATATATCAAAGTATTTTTAATACCTTAAAATCACCTTTATATGATTTTTATATAATTAAATTCATTATCTGGTAATTGCTATTAATATTAAAATATTAATATTTTCATAGCAAAATATCAAAAGTTATATTTTATAACTTAAAATATTTTTATAACACTTAAATTATTTTTATATGATTTTTAAATCATTAATTCTATTTTTCCATAATTTATTTAATATATTTATTAAATAAATTAATTATCATTAATATTGATTAATTAATGAAATTCATCACAAAATATTAAAAGTCACTAAAATAACTTCAAATATTTTCTTCTACCATAATATTATTTTTCATGATTTTCATGTATTAAAATTATTTTAAATAATTTATTTAATATTATAATTAAATAAATTAAATACCATTTATATTCCAAAAATATTAAATATTTGTGAAATATACTCAAAATAGTTAAAAACTATTTTTCAGACTTTAAAATAATTTTTAGGAATTTATTTTGTATTTTTAATAATTAAAAACTATTTATTTCAATTTATTTAATTAAAATATTAATTTTCAAAAATTAATATTACAAAAATATTCTATAAATGGCAGTAACTGTCGCTTATAGGTGTTCTTGAGCTTTGTTCTTGAGTCATACTCAATTGAATGTCGTTGACAATGTGTATGAGGTTTGACCATCATTTAATCTTAGCTCTTAGTGTTTTCTAGGCGGTCTAGGGCATCAAAGTTATAGTACATATGTAATACTATAAGAAGTAACAAGTTTCATGTCCATCCTGCATCATAACCGAAAGATCAAAGCCTGAGAAAATCCTGTCAGGCGTGTTCTTGATGTTCTGGGCTGCCTAGAAACATCAAGTCGTGTCTGGTCAACGCTTTTGGGGGCCATACGTCTCTCGATTGGTTCATGTTATAGTTGATTTAGACGTCGGGCCTTGGAAAGCCACTAATAGGGTACATGGTGTAAGCACGTATAAGGTCTAACAATCATAAATCTGCAAGATCTAAGCCCCTAAATAACTTGTCAGATCGCTGCCACGAAATTCTGGGTTACCGAGAAAATAAAACTGAACGGTCAACGATGTTTGACCGATTACTACAACCGATCAGTTGCTCCCCAAGGTTCGAGAGTACATTGGACTTGTAGTCCTCATGTCATACTATAATCTAGATGCAAACATACATCCTAACAACTTTATAATAATGAAATCAAAGCCGATCAAAGTCACTGCCAGAACATGTTCTTCAGTTTTCTGGGTTTCCCAGAAAAATTATTTCGTGTTCGGTCAATGGATTTTAACCGTTCATAACTTTTGATATACACAAGCAATGATCCTGATCCTTCTTTAAGATTACAAACAACATTACCAACTATAACATCAAACTTTTAAAACACCAAAACAATAAATAAACACGGATCTAAGAGGCCTGACTTTCGGTTGTTAGACAACTTTACAAAATTTTCCAAATTTTCTAAAATTTCTATTTCGAGCATCTAGACGTTATAGATCCCTGATCTATCAACCCATATCACTCAAAGACACCCTGTACCACACATTTCTAACCCACAAATAACAACATCAAACATCAGATCATAAAATTTTGAATATTTAGGGTTTTTACCACTTTGATGCTTTGATCTTGAATCTGATCAACCTGATCTGATCATGGCTTGTTAGGGATCATACTAAGGACTGAATTACTTAATATTTTTGTGGGTCTAGAGAGAGGAGGAGTTGGTTGAGAGTTAGAACACAAATGAGCCAAATATGTGAACTTTCTCTCTCTGATTCTATATATATCATGAATGTAATGAAGTTGGCTGAGATATATGACTGATTTATGTTATTCTCAGTCACATGGCTGGTCAATAATAGGTCACCCACTCCAAATATGGCAAGATATACAAGCAACCTTCAATAATGCAACAAAGGTTTGAACCCTTAGGGATTAGGGTTTGAACCCTTAGGTTTTAAAAATAAATTCTAAAATTTCCAAATTAGGTTTTCAAAATCAAAAATTAATATTTCTAAATTATAATTAGAATTTTCTAATTATATTAAAATTTCCTATTCATAATTTAAATCTTGTTAATTAGGATTAGTATTTCCTAATTAAAATTTGTTAAATTAGCAACTAGGGTCAAAATTGGTTATTAGGGTTTACAACCCAAAATTTAGGGTTTCTAATAGAAAATAATTTTCTAATTTAGAAATTAGATTGCCTAATTAGATTAGGGTTTTCTAATTACTTATAAGTTGAAAATTAGGATTAATATTTCCTAATTAACATTAAAAGTATTAAATTAACACTTAGGTTTTCCCTAATTATAAAGTAGGGTTTCTAATCTAGAAATTAAGGTTTTCTAAATAAATTAGGTTTCTAGTAAATCTTTAGGGTTTCCCCTAATTAGATTATATTTAATAACGTTAAACCATATACTAACATCCACATTCCCAAATTAGGGTTTCAACTTCCGAATCAAGGTTTCGAATTCCCGGAACTGAAATTAGGGTTTCCAGAACCAGTTTTAGGGTTTCTTATAACTCGCTAGGGTTTTTTAACCGAACGCTGTTGTTCTTAAAATATACCTAGGGTTTGCTACAGATATCGTTTATCTGGTCAACCCTTGACCCTTAACCTTATACTGTACACATATACAACCATATACACAGAACATATTCTCTTATACCCTTAATCCTGAATAATTCAGCAAAATCCTTCACAGAATTTTGAAATCCTCAAAATTCCTTCTCAAAAATATCAAACGCATACACTTATTTTATGTCTAGGTTCTAATATTGAACCTTAAATCAATTAAATTTTTGAAAAAAATATTCAAATTCTCGGGTTGTCACAGATACTCAGTTCTCAAATTTATTTTTGAGAAGTATCTAGCATCCTTCAATTGATCAAACAAGTCATCTATTCTTGGCAACAAATATTTATTCTTAATAGTGACTTTGTTTAATTCCCTATAATCAATGCAAAGACGCATTGACCCATCCTTCTTCTTCACGAATAACAGAGGCGCTCCCCACGGTGATACGCTCAGTTGAATATACTTCTTATCTAACAGTTCTTGCAGTTGTACCATTAGTTCCTTCATCTCTACCGGAGCCATTCTGTACGGGGCCTTCGATATTGGAACACTTCCTGGCTCTAAGTCGATCACGAACTAAATCTCTCTGTCGCGTGAAAGTCCTGGCAAATCCTCCGAAAGCACGTCCACAAAATCCCTAACCACTGTTATCTCTTCCAGTTTCACACCCTTCTTCTTTTGAGTATCGACTCTGTAAGCTAGGTACCCTACACAGCACCGACTCAATAACTTTTTGGCCTACATAATCGTCAGATACCTCGCTTGTCTAGGCGATTTGCTACCATAGAAAACTACCTTTGACGGAGTCATAAGGTTTACACATTTCGTTTGGCAATCAATTATCGCTCCATAATTGAATAGCCAATCCATTCCCAATATTACATCAGACTCTCCAAATTTTATCGGGATTAAATCTATTGTCATAATATTCCCCTTAATATTCACTCTACAATTCTTGAATACAGATTTAACAGGAATTACCTCCCTATTCGCAAGTTCTATGTGTAAAGGGAAATTCAACTCTTCATTAGGTAATTCTAACTTCTTAGCAAATTCATCAGATATAAACGAGCAAGTAGCACCCGAATCGAACAATACATATGCATTTATATCGTTGATTGGGATAATACATGGCACGACATCTTTTGATTGCACCGTGTCCTGCACCGTCATGTTCAAGGTTCTGGCTGTGGGCCTGGTTGATGATGTTGGTCCAGCAATGTTCAATGTACCTCCACTTCTGCGTCCATTTCTTCACGTTGTCTCTCCAACTTTATTCTTAGGGAACTCGCAAGCAAAATGATCCTTTGACCCGCAGGCGTAGCTAACATTCTTCTTGGGTTGATTGCAATTTGGGGCAATGTGACCCTCCTGGCCATAGTTAAAGCATACACACTTCCCCTTAGGCACATACCCATGTGAAACCTCCTGCATGTAGCATGTGCTTCAAACTTCTTCTTCTGCTGGTTACACTGCTGGTTTCCAGCTCCCACTTTTGCATTCCACTTCCTCTTCAGGTTATTGTTACCATTTCCACTGCTACCACCACCGTTCTTAATTTCGCCTTCATTCTTCTTCTTTCTCTGCTCTTGATTGTACTTTATTACAGCCTCGCCTCCACCTTCAGTGAGAATTTCCTTCTCCAGTACTGCTGTAAATGTCTCCAGCTGAAACATGGAGACCCTACCGTACAACTAGGGGTTCAGTCCCTGCTCAAACCTCTTTGCCATGCGCTCATCTATGTTGACTTGATATGGCACAAACCTCGCCAACTCGTTAAATTTTGCGGCATATTCCTATACCGTCATTGATCCCTGCTTCAGTTCTAGAAACTGCACCTCTATCTGCTTCTTCTAACTCTCTAGGAAATAAGTCTCGAAAAATATGTCCTTAAACCTATCCCAAGTCATTACCCCTTGACCTCTTCGAGTTTCATTGGTTTGCCAGCAATAACTAGCCTCTGCTTTCAACATAAATGTTGCAAAAGTAGTCTTCTGATTCTCACCTACTCTAGCAACATTTAAAACTTTCTATATCTCCATGATCCAGGTTTGTGCCTCAACTGGATTCATGGACCCACAGAATTCTGGTAGTCTAACCGCCTTAAAATCCTTAAAAGTTGTAACTTGATTCTACGGTTGATTCTGCAATGCTCCCGTTAGTAACATCACTAACTGCAGTACTAGGTTAGCCTTAGCATTGTTGTTATTGGTAGATCCCTCAGGGATTCTTTGTCGTTCTTGACGTATTGGAGGCATTTTTTGTTAAAATACACTCATTAGATTATTATGCAATCCTCTAGGTATTATGTATTCAACTTGCACATCACACAAATTTCCACATAGCACACAATATCTTGAATAAATAGTAACTTGTATTTATTCATCCTCTTTTAAAAACATAGTCATGATAGCATCCCTGCTATCTACATCATCATCATATCCTATGTGTTATATCATACCCGGGATTTACATCTTATTTCTTCACTAATCACATAGTAATTACATTTATGATGACCTACTAAAATATTGCATATATAGCCTTATGACGCTCCTCTTCCATAATACGGAACATTGTTCGACGATCAAACATGTACGATGGCAGCGTCTCGAACTGAATTGGATAACACATGACCCGATCTTGAGCTCGATTGATCACGGTGTTGAAAACATTATTCATCTCATCCATCTTGAACTTTTTCACTTGTACATCTCTCTCTGCTACCCCGGCTCATTTACAAGTTTCCTCATATACGTCTTCGACTCTTTCCCTCTTTGTAGACTTTTCTTTCAATTTGTTCTTCAGCTCCGCGATCTCTTCTATCAGTTGCTCATTCGCTCCTTCAGTGTCAATCAGCTTCCCCTCAACAATACTCTGACGTTTATCTAGATCCTGGATCTCGTTGTCCTTTTGCGCCATTGTGGTCTGCTATTCAGCTACTATCTCTTTCAACTCATCGACGTTATCCTGAAGTTCCACATTGCGGTTGTATACTTCATTGTACATATGGGCAATGATCGAGTTTAGTGGAATCTTTTCCTCCTCGTCCTCCTCATCCTCATTCGACTGTGGCAGCTCAACGAGGTCCTCCTTGTCCGTCTCTATCTCATCATCCTCATCAGGTAAACCCTCCTGCTCAACCACTTTGACCAATGAAGATGTTTCTCGTGGCAGTAGTTATTCCCAAACCACCTGAATATCTCGAGGCTCCTCCTCTCTAGGCATCTGGGATTCTTCCTCTCTAGCCTAACTCGATTCTCCTACATTAGCCATCTTGACAACAAAATTTTAAGTTTTAATTACTAACCATTACTACTCAACACTCACGAGCACATAGGTTACAACCACATTAGCCCATAAGTGTTTTATTACTTTTTCCTTAAAACTCGATAAAAGTTTATCACCACTATCTTTTCAAAGGTTACTTCCTAAGGCTTTTCCCACACCTAATGTTCATAACCTAAAGCTTTGATACCAACCTGTGACACCCCAAAATCTCGGTATTTCAATCCCCTAAGACTTGGTGTTCACTTTCCAGACATTCATACTATCTACCCAAATATGATAACAGTTAAACCATAAATCCTCCCATTAAAGGGTTACATCATTAAATCAAAAAGTCTCCCAGGTTATCTAACCGTTAACATAAATCAAGTGCGGAAATAAAAATAGTTACATCACATCATTAAAATAAAGTCTATTAACATAAAAGCCAATAAATTACAAGTCTTCATCACTTGTACATTTTTCCTTTTCCTTTGTTTGTGGTAGGTTCATAGACCTTCACAACCTTAGCTGCAATAATTATATTTATACAAGAGTGAGCAAAACAAATGCTCACTAGATATAGCAATGAACAACAAGAGAATAATAACTGCCAATGAATATGCTCATCAGAACTGAATAATACTCTATCAATGATAACCAAAATCTGGAATCAAAATATGTAATATATCTGAGGGTCATAAGACCACGAACTATATCCACGGTTACAAGTAATCTTTCAACTTTAACCTAAACAGTTATACTGTAGGGACTTCACGTACTTTGGGGGATCAGCCCTTCGTACCATGTATTGTGCATAAACATCTAAATGCATCGCATACCCCTATAATAGGGTTGTTCTTCTAAGTTTTAGAGTTCAAGTCCGCACCAAAGAAAGTTTTGTTTGGATAAACTTCAAGGGTAATTTAGAGTTTCACGATCATCAACTAAAGGATTAGTTGAATCAACAAAGTTTGATAACACTACGATTGATCAATAACAACATAATATAGAACAATTGAGAATCATAGGTGAACCAACTATATATTAAACTCATGCTTGGAAATAAATAGAAAGCAAAAGCATTGAATAAAATGATAAACCTCTACTTGAACAATAATAAGCTAGGGCTATGATCTTGTCAAATTAGAAATTGAATTACTGAACATGAATTTAGGTGATAACAAGCTGTAAACAAAGATTGCTCATCATAATAATAACTTGTGAAAGTTAAATGAGATATGAAAGCTCAATATTGGAGATTAGAGTTAAAGGAATTACATTCAATATAAGAGATTGAAACTAAAGCAACTTGTTTAACTATAAACAAGTTAGGATAACTCAACAATGATTAAAATTCACAACTTGCTCGAATCAAATTAGAATTATAGCTTTCTCTAATAAAGTTTATGAATAAAGAACTTGCTCAATCAAAGTTTGAGAGTAAGAAACTTGCCTCGTGCGTAAGCTATAAATTTACAACTCACGTTCACCTACACATAGTATTAGAATCACAATATGTGACACCCCCGAATCCCGATACTTCATTACCTCAAGATTCGGTGGTCACTTAATCAAAACATTTATATCTAACTACCCAATCATAATATAATTGATTAATAAAACTTGCCCATATAGGATTACGTTAATAAAATTATCTCCTAAGTTATCTAACCTTTAATTACAATCATTCAAGTGTGGAAATTAATTTATTACATCACATCATTATTAAAAGTCTATCATCATAACGGTAAAATAAAATTACAAGTCTTCATCACTTGTACATTTTTCTCTTTCCTTTGCTAGTTGTAGGTTCATTTACCTTCTCAACCATAGCTGCAATAATTGTATAAATATGCAAGAGTGAGCAAACAAAGCTCACTTGAAATAAGAATAAATAACTTTACAACATTTGCCAAATAATAGGCTCAATAGAACTGAATGATATGTTCTATTAACATTACAACATTTGTAAAATAATAGGCCCAATAGAACTGAATGATATATTCTATTAACTTTCTGAAATATACTACTGAGGGTCTAATGACAACGAACCATGTCCACAGTTATAAGTAATCTTTCAACTTTAACTTTAACTTTAACAGTCATATGACTATAAGGACTCCACGTACTTAGGGGGATCAATCCTTCGTACAATGTATTGTGTACAACCATTTCAACGCTAAGCGTAAACCCCTAAAAATAGGGTTGTTCATCTTAGTATTTAGAGTACAAGTCCGCACCAAAGAAAGTTTGGTTTGGATAAGCTTTCAAGGGTAATTTGAAGTTTTAACGATCATCAACTAGGGAACTAGTTGAATCAACAATGCTTGATAACACAATAGTTGTTTAATAACAACATAACTTAGAACAGTTGAGAATCATAGATGAACTGACTATATTCTAGGCTCATGCTTGAAATAACTAGAGAGCATAAGTATTGATCAAAGTAAAGAAATGATAAACCTTGGCTTGAACAATAATAAGCTAGGTCTATAATCTTGTCAAATTAGAATTTTAGTTACCGAACATGCATTAGTTTATAGCAAGCTGGAAACAATGCTTACTCCACATGGTAATAAAATATACAAAGTGATTGAACCATTCAACACAAGGAATTAAGGTTCAAGAAACATTTAATATAAAAGAATAAACTAAAGAAACTTGTTTAACTATAAACAAGTTAGAGTAAGTCAACAATGATTAGAATTCCAATAATTCAGAATTAAAACATGCTCAATGTAATAGATGAGATTTAGAAACTTTCTCAATCAAAAGAATGAAGTTACACAATGTAATAATAGAACCAACTCAATGAAAGTGTAGAGTTAGAAAACTTGCCTCGAGCGTAAGCTATATTATTAGCTCGCGTTCACCTACATATAGGTTTAGAACCATCATCTATTAGATATACCACAACATATGCATTTCTAGTTAGGCTTGTTATGTTAACACAAGTCTTAAGCCACTATTCAAATATCAGAAAATCCAAGTGTTAAATCTTCGCAACACCTATTCACTATTTATCATGTTTAATAAATTAAAACATGTCCCTTTCATAGTTTACCCACTTTTACAACGTTCAAATTACTAACCACATTTCACTATGTTGATGTAACCTTGTCATTACTCATTTGACATGTTAACACAACCCAAACCCATGTTATGTTGCTATTCCAAGTCATGGCAGAAAGATAAATTAGTATCTCAAACTGATATCAAACTGTGGTATGCATACAAAGCTTAGACATATAGCAAATCAAGCAATTGCTACCAGCACAAAGGCTTGGGACCGTGCGCAGTAAGCCATTTTTTTTGAATTTGCAGCTGCTTAGCTATGCACGTGTCAATTGCATGACAGAAGAAGGCAGAAAATGAAAAAAGTAACCGCGTTAGCCCAACAAACACAAATTTCACCCACCAAACAGTGATAATAACATGTAAAAATGGTATAGAACTATCACAAACATGTTTGTGAACATATTCCACCAATTAAAACAATTTAACATCAATTTAAGCTAGGTTAATTTCTCAAATTTTGTTATTCATCCCTAAAAATCCATACCGTGAATTCAATACATGGCCAAATCACTTCATTCAAGTTATGTTATGCTTGATTCTTAATGAATTAACATATACAAGCTTCAATTTACAATTTCACATACTAATTAGCCATTAGAATTGATACTTTTCATAAACATATGAAAATTCCATATACTGTCAAAATTTCTACTGTCAAACGAAACTAGCATGCAAATTCTTGGTTAAACATAAACTCTAATCATCATAAACATGTATAATCACAAGTACCCAATTATCTAACAATAATTTGAAGAGATGAAATTCACAGAACATGAAATTTTTGCCGTGAAACACATATACATGTAAATACACATATATATATATACACTTAGGTTGTGAACATACCTTCAAATTGTTGAACAATTCTTGCTAAACTCTGAAGTTGCTGGAAATTTCTTAATTTCTCTCTCAATTCTCTCAACTTTCACTGTCAAGCTCTATCAAACTATCTGAACTCTCTTCTCAATATGGCCAAATACCAAGTCACGTAGCACTTAAGCGCAAAGGAAAAAAAACTGATAACTTAATAATCCTAATAACTAACATCAGTTAAAAGAAACGTATATAATATAAATATATTATATTTACTATTTTAATTATATTTTATTTATTCTATTTATTTTATTTAAATTAAAAAATTAGAAATCCCAAAAGCCATAAGGCTTGTTTGGCAAAACCCTTTAAATTTAAAGAATTAATATCCTTAAACCTTGTTTGGATAAAACTAAATTAAACTATTTTAATTTATTTTAATAACTCTTTATAATATAGTTAGTTGTCACACTTTATTTAGTCAAACTTTCATATTTAATTTAATTAATTCAAATAACAATTAATTAAATAAATCATTTAATCACATAACTCAATATAAATAATTAACCATTAAATTGAAATATCAATATAATAATAATTTCCTTAATTCATTAATTATTTATTTAACAAATAATTAACCAAATAAAATTAAATTAATTAAACAAATATTTATTCAACGATAAACACATCCATTAAATATTTATATAATTCAATAAATATTTAATATTACAATTAAAAATTCTGGAATGTTATATCATTCCCTCCTTAAAAGGATTATGTCCTCAGAATCACAATTCAAGCAATCAAATCGTCACATTCTTCCCTACTTACAAAGTTTCTGTCCCCAGAATCAAAGACATAGACTAAACAAATAACTCATGGTAATTTTTCATCATTTTAGCTTCGAGTTCCCACGTTGCCTCTTCGACATTGTGGTTTCTCCATATCACCTTCACAGAAGGTCTCACTTTATTTTTGAGCACTTGTTCTTTCCTGTTGACTATCTGGATATGAATCTCTTCATAAGACAAATCTTTATCGAATTGAAATGGTTCGTACTCTATCACGTGCTTGTAATCAGGTTTATACGGTCGTAACACCGAAATGTGAAAAATATTATGAATGTTTTCCAATTCTGGAGGTAGAGCTACCTCATAAGCCAATTCCCCCACTCTTCGTAGTATCTCGAAAGGTCCAATAAATCTTGGGTTGAGCTTTCCTTTCTTGCCAAAACGAATTTTCCCCTTCCAAGGAGAAACTTTTAGGAAAACAAAAGTTCCTACTTCAAATTCGCGATTCTGCCTATGTTGATCGGCAGATACTTTTTTACTCATCTGTCTTGGTCGCTACCAATCTTGTTCTGATGAGTTTGACAACCTCAGCAGTTTGTTGTACCAGTTCTGGTCCTAACAGTTGGTGTTCACCAACTTCATCCCAACACAGTGGAGTTCTGCACTTTCTGCCGTATAATGCCTCGTAAGGCAGCATGCCGATGCTCGCGTAGTAACTGTTGTTGTAGGCGAATTCCACCAATGGTAAATGTTCTTCCCAGGTTCCTTTGAAATCCATGATGCATGCTCTTATCATATCTTCCAACGTTTGGATTGTTCATTCACTTTGCCAGTCGATTTGCGGATGGTATGCTGTACTCATTCGCAATTGTAGTCTCTTCTAGAAGTTTGATGTAAATCGTGGATCTCTATCTGATACTATTGACACTGGCACTCCATGCCTCGAAATGATCTCTTTAACGTACAACATTGCTAACTGATCAAGATTGAATCTAATCTTTATTGGTAAAAAGTGCGCTGATTTTGTCAGTCTGTCCACTAACCCATATTGCGTCGCATCCTCTCTGAGTAGTTGGAAGACCCACCACAAAATCCATTGTGATGTGTTCCCACTTCCATTCTAGTATTTCTAACGGTTGAAGTAATCCGCTTGTTCTTTGATGCTCGGCCTTGACTCTCTGACATGTCAAGCATTTTGCCACACATTCGGTAACGTCTCTTTTCATATTTGGCCACAAAAAATGTAACCGCAAATCTTGATACATTTTCTTATTTCCTGGATGAATCGAATATCTTGTGTTGTGTGCTTCGGTCAAGATTTCGTCTTTAAGCTCTAGTACTGCTGGAACCCAAATTCTTTTCTCGAACCGTAGTAGTCCTTCAGTATCGATCTTATATTTTACATCACTACCCTCAACCACTTTCTCTTTGATCGTTTCATATTCTTTATCTTCTAGTTGAGCACTCTTTACTTTGTCCACCAAAGTTGGACTAACATATATCTGGAATAGTCGTTCATCGAATTCCTTTGGAAATTTGATTTCCAACTCTAGCTTTGTCATTGCTGAAATAAGCTCCTCCTGAGTGGTTATTGGCATCAACTTCTCCCGACCTTTCCTGCTCAAAGCATCTGCAACCACATTCGCTTTGCCCGGGCGATAAGAGATCTCACAATCATAATCTTTTATCAATTCCATCCATCTTCTTTGACGCATATTCAGGTCCTTCTGTGCGAAAATATACTTCAGACTTTTATGGTCTGTATAGATCTCATATTTTTCTCCATAGAGATAATGTCTCTATATCTTCAGAGAAAATACTACTGCAGCCAATTCCAAATCATGAGTCGGATAACCTTTCTCATAATCTTTCAGTTATCTTGATGCATACACAATTACTTTGTCGTTCTGCATAAGAACACAACCCAACCCTTTATGTGAGGCATCACTAAACACCACAAAGTTTCATGTACTATCTGGTAATGACAACACAGGTGCCACACTTAGATTCTTCTTCACATCTTTAAAACTCTCTTCACACTTCTCCGTCCAAACAAATTTTACCGCTTTCCTTGTCAAATTTGTTAGCGGAGTGGCTATCTTAGAAAATTTTTGAATAAATCTTCTATAATAACCGGCTAGTCCCAAGAAACTCCTTGCCTCCAACGGTGTTCTTGGTTGTTCCCAATTGATTACAGCTTCAACTTTTGATGGATCCACTGAAATACCATTCTTTTCAATCATGTGCACAAGAAATTGTACACAATCTAGCCAAAATTCGCAGTTAGAGAATTTTGCGTATAACTTTTCTTTTCTTAGTGTTTCCAATGTCAAATGTAAGTGTTCCACGTGTTCTTCTTGAGTTTTGGAATACACCAAAATGTCATCGATGAATACCACTACAAACTTGTCTAAGAATGGTTTAAACACCTTATTCATCAAATCCATGAATGCATCAGGTGCATTAGTTAAACCAAAAGACATTACTAGAAACTCGTAATGTCCATACCGAGTTCTGAATGTTGTTCTAGGTATATCCTCCTTCCTCACCTTCAATTGGTGATACCCACTTCTCAAATCGATTTTTGAGAAGTATTTAACACCCTTCAACTGATCAAACAAGTCATCTATTCTTGGTAATGGATATTTGTTTTTAATAGTGACTTTGTTTAATTCCCTATAATGAATGCAAAGACACATTGACTCATCCTTCTTCTTCACGAATAACACCGGCGCTCCCCATGGTGATACACTTGGTTGAATATACTTCTTGTCTAGCAACTCTTGCAATTGCACCATCAATTCCTTCATTTATACAGGAGCCATTCCGTATGGGGCCTTCGATATCGGTGATGTCCCAGGCGCTAAGTTGATCACGAACTCAATCTCTCTGTCAGGCGAAAGTCCTGGAAAATCCTCTAGAAACACATCCTCAAATTCCCTCACCACTGATATCTCTTCAAGTTTTACACTTTTCTTCTGAGTATCGACTATGTAAGCTAAATAGCCCACACAGCCTTGACTCAATAATTTCTTGGTCTACATAATCGTCAGACATTTCATTTGTCTAGGCGACTTACTACCATAAAATACTACTTTTGACGAGGTCATAAGGTTTACACACTTCTTTTGGCAATCAATTACTGCTCCATATTTGAATAGCCAATCCATTCCCAAAATAACATCAAACTCTCCAAGTCTAATCAGAATCAAATCTACCATCAAGATATTCTCCTTAATGTTCACCCTACAGTTCTTGAATACGAATCTAACATGTATTACTTCCTTATTCTCAATTTCTATGTTCAAAGGGAAATTCAGTTCTTCACTAGGCATTCCTAACCTTTTAGCAAATTCATCAGATATAAATGAGCAAGTAGCATCTGAATCAAATAATACATAAGCATCAATATCATTTATTGGGATAATACCTGACACCACATCCTTTGATTGCACAACATCTTGTACAGTCATGTTGAAGGTTCTAGCTGTGGGTTTGTTTGATGATGTAGGTCCAACAATGGCCCATGTACCTCCATTGTTACCTCCATTGCTTCTGGTTGTCTCTCCAGCCTTTTTCTTAGGGCATTCACAAGCAAAGTGATCCTTGGATCTGTACGTAAAGCACACGTTCTTCTTAGGTTGAGTGCAATTTGGGGCGATGTGACCCTCCTGACCACAATTGAAGCATACTCGTTTCCCCATCAAGCACGAACCCTTATGAAACTTCCCGCATGTAACACATGCTTCAAACTTCTTGTTTTGCTGGTTACCCTGCTGGTTTCCAGTACCCACGCTTCCATTCCACTTCCTCTTCAAATTGTTGTTGTTGTTGTTGTTTCTACCACTAACACCTCCATTCTTAATCTCCACCTCATTCTTCTTTTTCTTTTGCTCCTGATTGAACTTTGCCACGGCCTCGCCTCCACCTTCAGCAAGTATTGATTTCTCCATCACTACTGCGAAAGTCTTCAACTGGAACAGGGAAACCCTACTATACAACTAGGGCTTCACTCCTTGTTCAAATCTCTTCGCCTTGCACTCGTTCGTACTGACTTGATAGGGTACAAACCTTGCCAACTCATTGAATTTAGCGGCATATTCAGATATCGTCATTGTTCCCTGCTTTAGTTCCAAAAACTGCACTTCTAGGTGACTCTTCAAACTCTTTGGGAAATAGGTCTCGAAGAATATTTCCTTAAACTTGTGACACCCCCAAATCCCGGTACTTCATTACCTCAAGATTTGGTGTTCACATAATCAAAACATTCATATCTAACTACCCAATCATAATAAATTGAATAATAAAACCTGCCCATATAGGATTACTTTAATAAAACATTATCTCCCAGGTTCTCCAACCTTTAATACAATCATTCAAGTGCGGAAATAAAATTATTACATCACATCATCATTAAAAGTCTATCATCATAACGATAAAGAAAAATTACAAGTCTTCATCACTTGTATATTTTCCCCTTTCCTTTTCTAGTTGTAGGTTTATCTACCTTCTCAACCATAGCTGCAATAAGTGTGTAAATATACAAGAGTGAGCAAACAAAGCTCACTTGAGATAAGAATAAATATCTTTACAACATTTGCCAAATAATAGGCTCAATAGAACTGAATAATATGTTCTATTAACATTTCAATACTTGCCAACTCATAAGCTCAATAGAACTGAATGATATGTTCTATTAACATTCTTAAATATACTACTGAGGGTCAAATGACCATGAACCATGTCCACAGTTATAAGTAATCTTTCAACTTTAACTTTAACAGTCATATGACTATAAGGACTCCATGTACTTAGGGGGATCAATCTTTGGTACAATGTATTGTGCACAACCATTTCAATGCTAAGCGTAAACCCCTAAACATAGAGTTATTCATGTTAGAGTTTATGCCCTAGAGGCCAAGTCATCCATATAATATTTATTTAATTTAATAAATATTTTAAATTACAAATAAAATCTTGGATTGTTACAATTAATCGTTCTAGAAACTAGGATGATTATCAAGCAGGAGGATTCTGGCTACGAGCTAGACTGAATGACTAAGAATTTTCAAGATGAAAATAAAAAATTTATGGGAACAAAAATATTTCTGAGGAAAAAGATGAAATATGCAATATTCACCCGAAACCTTTAGGGTTAGGGTTTGAATAACCTAAGCCTTTCCGAGATCGGTATGTTAAATTGACATACCGTTGAAAGATTTGACGATAATATGTTGTGAAAAATTAAGTTAGCCGATAAAAGTTTTTCTCAAAAAATGTCAGAAAAGCGGACGAAATAAAAACGACGAAAAGTATTATAACGTACTTTTCATTCGTTTAACTATGTTAGGGAAAAACGTGAAGGAAAATGCTTATCATCAAAAAGATTTTTTCAATTTTTCAAAGTTCCGAAGAAAGCGTAAAAGTAAATAAGTAAAAGAAAGACAAAATATCCAAAAATATTTGGATTTTGAGAATCGCAGTTTTTCGAACTGTCAGACGAATCCCGAAAGACGGAACCACGAAGCTTCCAAGAGAATCTTTGTGAATAGTAAAGAGGTTAGGAAAGGAGGTGGGAATAGTAACTTTGGGGGCAAAATGACTATTTTACCCCTATCTTTGAAAATCTATAAAAGAGAAGTTTTAGTTGATTTCTTTGAAATCAACCAAGACTTTGAGAGAGAGAGAAAGCTTTAGAGCTTGGAGAAGAAGAAGGAAGAGAAAGAGCATGGATGCTCGGATCGGAGAAGTTCGAGAAATAGAAAAGCTAGTAAATAGCGTGCTTTGTCTAGAGGATGAAGGATAAATAAGAAATGTATTAAAAACCTAACTTCTAAGTTAATTTTTCTTTAAGTTTCATATGTCAAAAACATAGCTTAATGAGAATAGAAGTAAAAGATGTTAATAATGATTTACATATGGTGAAATCATGATAAAATGAAGAAATAAGAATTAGAAGTTTAGTTTGTAAATTTCTTAAAAGCTTTCTTAAGGAAGTATGAATTGCTTAATGAATTTGAACGATCCGAATGAATCATATGAACGATTCGGTGAAATAAGTAAGAAATGGTGCTTTATAACACCAAATTCCAAGAAAAAGTGAAATCATAATCAAAGTATCGATAAAAAATGAAGAATGAATGAGAAACGCGAAGAACACGAAGAACGTTGTTGATGGACAAATTTGGGCAAAGGGTCAAAAAAGCCCCTGACGTTTACCCCGATGTCCCACTTGCACCCTAAACTAATTTTTTTTCCAAAAGTACCCTTAACGTTACATTTTTGGTGTCGCTCGTGCCCCTGCCGTTAATAGAAGAGAATTGGAGTTAAAATGTGATGACGTGTCAGGCTTAAATATAAAATATATTCTAAATAAAACAATTTATATCATTTAATCAAAACAAAAAAATACTAAAATTCAAAATAAAAAAACCAAAACATATTTACATCATTTAATCAAAATACTAAAATTTAAATTATTTTGTTAACTAATCAAAACAACTAATTAAATAAAATAAGTTGTATAACATATTTACATCAAATACTAATTAAAAAATTACTATAATACTAATTAAAAAATACTAAAAAATCAAATTAAAAAAATACTAAAATTCAAATTATTTTGTTAATTAATCAAAACAACAATTGATACTAATTAGTATTTTAGAATACTAATTGATATAAAATACTAAAAGATATAAAAATATTAACGTTATTAAATACTAATTAGTATTTTATATTAATAAATTGATGACATTATTTAAAACTAAAAGATATTAAAATATTAACGTTATTTAATTAGTAATTTTTAATATTAATTTTTAACATTATATCTGTAAGACCCCAACTTTTATGAATAAAGATGAATTTTCTATGAATATCATTTTTGAATATTAAGGAGTGAATGTGATATAAAGTTATAGATGTTGGTAATATTTATAAATTTTGTAAAGTACGTAAGTTGTTATATTATATATTCGATTGGTCGGGGTATATTCATTTTAGCAGGGAATATTCGTACGACGGCACAATCATTGGTGGACTCCATAGCAGAATTATTGTCGGCATAAGAAAACGACAAAAATATATTTTTATAAAAATAACGGCGAAAGTTTTACCGTTAACTGTTGAAACACCCGATGATGAAAAGTACAGTAATATGCGTGGTTGCATAGTAGCACACGGTATTGATTATTGATGCTTACGTGAGAAGTCAATATGTTATACTCAATTATTGCTACAGTAATTACTGCATAGTATCTCACGTTATTTGATTCAATTATTGTCAATATTTTATATTATTAAATCAATAATTGAGATGACAAGTTATTCATATTATTATTTGCATAATTAACAATGTCTAGAAAGTTCTGTCGAGAAAAGGGGTTTGGTCACCTAATTGCACGCCAATAGGGAGGAATCCTTATCGGAAAGCCCCCTCTTTGCTAGGAACGATCTGGTTGTTAATATTGCGAGTTATAATAATGATGAATAAATGTTGTTAAGATATTGAGAGAATTTTTTTAGTGTTTGTTGAAAATTTTACTTATTATTTGGACCCCCACTTACTTATTTTTCTAAATAATCGGAAGTAAGTTATAAAGAATATATATATATATATATATATATATATATATATATATATATATATATATATATGATGTGTGTGTGGGTGGTGGGAAAAAAAGGGGGTGAGGAAGATTACTTGGATAGAAGGGAATTGGGTTGAGATTTTGGAAATTTTCGTGTGTCTGATCGAGTGTGTGGGTGTGTGAAAGGAGTATGTGAAAGTAGTATGCACACAAGCCAATCATGTTTGATGATAAAGCATATACTTTGTAACAATCTTATTCATTTATTAATAAAAAGTATTAATTTATTAAAGGCTTTTAATTATCTACATGATCTTTGTTTTATAATATGTGATAAACCCATAGTTTTAAGCAATGCTTTTAGAATAATGATGATGATCATTCTAATGAGATCTAAATTCTTAGAAAGCTTAAAACTAAAATAGTTCCCAATCGTTGGATTACTAAATTGGGGATTAGTGAATCCGGATAGATTGGTACATCGTTGCTTGCTTTCATTGGATGAGGATGATTGATCTCATGATCATTTGTGTGGAGACACTAAAGCAAGTATGTAGGTGCTTATTAGAGAATAAGTTCAATTGAACGTTGCTCGCTAAGGAATACCTAATGGAGTTTTATTTGCTGTCAATAGGAATTCTGTAGTGATAGTAGTGTACAAGTGATCCTTGGACTTGAGATCATCATAGTATCTTGTGTATGATGAGTTATACTTTGACTTATTCCTTAAGACCCTTAGGGTATATCAAAGGGTATGCTTGGGTATAATAAGTTGTACATGGAGATAATGTATGATCAATAAAGAATCTACCACTTCTAATAAAAGAAGAAATGTCCTATGTGATTCGATAAATGACAACCCAAAGATCCTTGGCGATGCGAATGAAATTAGAAAGGAGTTTCTAATTTGCATTATTTGGAGTTGTGAATTTAAGAATCGAAATACATATAATTAAATAAAATAAGACTTGACAGTAATTCCATGTCTTATATTTAATTGGGACATTGTATGGTGGAAGGATTGAATTGTACGGTAACTATTTACTCAAAAGGTTCTTTAATGATTAATGTTGAAATCTATATTATCCGGAAAAGTCGTTGATCATTAGGGAGGCTTATCCTATTGTAGAATAAATATTATTTATTTAAATAAATTAATTGTTTAATTTATTTATTTAAATAAGATTAGAATTGTTCTAATTGATTTATTCACAACCTAGGTTTAATATGGAGAACCTAAAGGGTCACACCATAAAAGGAAGAATAATTATTTAAGAAGTTAATGGCATAATCGTAATAATATGTTAAGTATATTTAATTTAATCTATGGTGATAGAATAAATTAAATAGCTTAATATTTATTATTTAATATTTTAGAAATATTAAATATAAATTAATAAGAGGAGTCTTATTAATATTATTACAATTATTATTATTTTAATTTCTAAAAGAGTTTAGGAATTAATTTAATATAAGTACTCTCATTTATTCCTAATTGGATTAGGAAGGAAAATTAGTTAAAGGAGTTTAATTAATTATCCCTAATAAGATTAGGGAGCTTAATTAATTAAAAGAATTAATTAATTAAAACCCAATTCCTTAATTGTTAAGGTGGGTTGCCCACATCTATAAATAAGAGGAGTCTTATTATGGGTAAATGGGTTTGTTGACTTTTTCAACAAACGACATAATTCCAATTGTTGGGAGAGTACACCTTTTTCTATACCTTTTTCTATAGAGATAGAAAAACTAGGGTTTAGCCAACCACCCTTCTTCTTGAATTTTCTTCTTCCTTGGTGGATCACCTCTAGAGGCCAAACATATGGGTGGCTAACGTTGATCAAAGGAAGGAACCAAACCGGTGGATTCAAGTTGAGCGAAAAGGATTGGAGGTGAACTTGTACGAGGAAGCTTCGATCTTCAAGGGTATGATTTTATTCTTTATCTTTTCGTTTAAATTAATAATTACGCATAAAGGATGATCCGGGTATATGGTTTGTAAATTTTTTAAACTCTGATTTTTACACGCTTCCGCATTATTTTGCAATTTGATTGCGCACATGAATATTACAAACCTAAAAGTGGCATCAGAGCCAAACCTTTATGTAAATTATTAATTGTTCAGATTTGATATGTATATTGATATGTGTTTAGAACAAATTTTTGGGCATAATTTTATTGTATAAAATTTATTAAAAAAAAAAAAAAAAATATACCAAAAAAGCAGTTTTAAAAATCATTGCTTTTTTTTTATGTTTCATTATTACGGAAATCGAAGGAGTTACGTTAATTAAAAAACTGTTGCATGCACGGAATTGTCTTGAGATAGCAGGAGAATTTTTTTTATTTTAATTCAAAATTAGATTTTATACTAACTAAATTTGCCCATTAAATGATATCAATATATATATTAAATGTTTATTATTCATGAGATGAATGTTATTTATTGATGCATATGGTGATGTGTATGATAATAAATGGGATTGATTAATGGACTATTGACCAATGCGATTGGATTTTATTTTAGTTGGATGCATGAATGTATGGGTTTTATTAAATGGGGTTACTGCAGTACCTCGTCTTCTCTAATTTTTCTTAATGTAAATTCTATCTCCTCCTATGTACTTCCCTTATTTGTTGATCAAGGTTTCTATTTATTTTAAATAGTTTTGTAATAGGAATAGTTAGAATTAATTTTGAAGAATTAGAGATCAAGGAGCAAGAAGCGCTTGAAGACCCGTTTGTAATGAAGCTTGGGTTTAAATGTAATAGTTATATTTAAATATTATTTCTTGCACTTTAGGTTTTGACCTTTTGGTTCACTTGGTGGCTCTAGTGAGACCAAACTAGAATAAAAGTCCATAATCAATCCGGTAGAATAGAATATAGTATTCTATATGTGCATGCTATACTATATATATTATATATTATGCAAACATGCTTCGCATGTTCATTAATATAACGCGTATTTTATATATATATATGTACATGCTATTAAACAAGATGAGATAAATTAATAACAAACCCCTCAATTTTTATATATTAAGTCCTAAGCGTTTAAAGATATTTGGAATATCGAACGTAAGCCTTCTAGCATGATAAAATTAATAGAGTATTAAATATTTAATATGAGTTTGTTGTGTCACCACAAGGCAAGTATTAAGTATTTAAGATGTTAATTTATCACATTTGATGCTTATAAAGAAAATTGAACAATATTGTTTTGTTGTGTCACCACAAGGATGATATTTTTCTTTTTGAATATATGGAGTGCTAGGTTGGACTTAACTTGGATAATTTTGATTCGGATGTGCCACCACTTGATCAAAATAATCTAAGAGGCAAAATACAAGGAGTTGCATAGTTGATGTAATTGACAAAAGTTGTCTACCTATTTATTTATATATAGTTTGTTGTGTCACCACAAGGCTATATACATTTGAAATGGGATCCTTATTCTCACTAGCAAATCTTTAATTAGATTTTGCTTAAACTATATAAGTGAGGTAATATAGTTTGAAGAAAATAGTGGGAGATACCAATTTAAAACAAGACCTAATTTATTTTGGTAATTAATAATAGAATGTATGTTAAAATGTTGTTAATTAAAATTCATTTCTGACGAATTTTACAATGTCTAAAATTACTATCATCTATGAAGCATATTTGATGCTAAATTAACGAGGCCAATTAAACGGATTGGTTAAGGAATTTGAGAATAGTTCTCATAGTGAAAAAGCTATCTTATGTCATATCGCCTATCCTGCGCAATGGTTGCGAATAATGCCTCTGAGGAAGAGATTGCTACTTTTAGAAAGTGGCAAGATGATGCACATTGGCTCAATGCATCATGCTCAGATCCATGAGTAACAAGCTTGACTTGTCGACTGAAACTATGGATACTTCTACTTATACTCCCCGCGTCAAGTAGTTGATGGTGAGGAAAGTAGGGTGATAGATATCGATATCTAAGGAGCTCTTCCGATCTAGAATAACCAATGACACTACAATGATGATAAAAAGTTCTTAACATAATCAATTTGATTGATCAATTAGGACAACGGGTTTTGTCATGGATGGAGAGTTGAGCCAAGATTTGATCTTGCACTCACTCCGGACTCCTTTCATAATTGTTGTGAATTTTTCATATGAACAAGCTAGATATCGACCTCGTTGATTTGCTTAACATATTGAAAAATGTTGAGAGTCACTTTCCAACCAAGAAAGACCATGTCTTCTTGGTAGAGGCCAAAGGATCTTCTCGAAAAGAAGAAACGATTCAAAGAAGGTAAATAGAAAGGCAAAAAACAAAGGATAATAAGAACAAAAGCGTCACGGATAGCAAAGGAGTTTGCTTCCACTCGCAATAAGCTTTGGACACCGAAAGAAAGCTGCGAAAGCATCTTGCGAGGCTAACCAAAGAAGCTTAGTGAAGTTTCTAGATTCATAATCTGATTTTGTTCATGATTGAAATAATTTTTCTTTAAGTCAAGGTTCTACTTGGGTATTGGATACCGACTTTGGTTATCATAAATATAGATTTATGAAGGACCAAGCGAAGTAGAAAGCTAAACAAATATAAGTAATCCTATGTGTGGGAAATGAAGCAAAGGTTGCAACATTAGACATAGAAACTTATAGTTTAGCACTACTCTGCAAATCTATTAAGTCAATAAGTTGTTATTGTATTCCGGTTCTTGTTAAAAAATATTATTTCCATTTTATTGTTGGACAATGAAATCTTTGGTATTATAATTAAGAACAATTGTTGTTCTATTTATAATAATAATGTTTTGTATAAATGGAATATTACTTAATAAATTTTGTATACTTGACTTACATGAAAATAATTTTGCATATTGAACAAACTAGTATAAGAAAAGGAGATGATCATTCAAAGAGTTGAATGTGTGTATTTCTTTGAAATACAAGTGTGAATTATTTGAAAGATTCAAACAATTGAAGTGAAACAAATTTGCAAAGTATTAAGACTCTTTGATTAGATCGAGGAATAAATACTTGTGCGATAAGTTTCTAGATCATCTCAAATAGTTTTCTCATAATGGACACATCCCGATATGCAATAATTGATTGATGTATCTGAATGAAAAATCGTACCTTGTTGGACGTGGTGCGATCCATAATGATTTTACCGACATTCCAAAGATCCTTACGGGATAATGTCCTAGAAATGGTCACGCATATCTACGAAAATGGTAACCTCAAAATCCATTTGAAGACTCCATAAAAGTTATGGATGGGGAGGATTCTAATCTTAAGTATGTTAAGATAAGGGTTCCAACTTATGTGAAAAAGGTTTTCAAAGGATAAGCTTGGGACAAGATTTGACAAGTGTAAATTTGTGGGACATCCTAAAGTAAGTTTAGGGTATATGTTCTATAATTCTACTTAGCAAAAGGTGTTTGTTCTGAAAACACGCTTCCTTAAAAGATAAAGGCGTTTATCATTGAAGGGGCTAGTGGGAGGATAATAGATCTTGAAAAGTTCAAGAACCACAAAACACTATAAGTCAAATAAGAGGAACATGTAGATAGACCTATTGTACCCACAACCGAATCGTAAATGGAATAGTCTTGAAGATACCTAGGAAGTATGGATTCATCATGGATGATGATGATGAGGTAGTCTGCAGCATCATAGAAGATGATGATCGAGTTACATACGATGAGGTAAGAGTTCTAGTGTTAATACAAAAGGGACGGATTGGGGCCGTAGTGACATTCCTAATATTATATGTTGATATACTACGGATAAGGAATGACATACCAATGCTACAATCGGTAAAGATAAAGTTATCTAAACATTCCTCCATGAATGGTTTGGGAAGAGTATCTTAATTGGGGATATAAATCTATATAGATAGATTTAAGAGGATGCTCGACTTAACCCGAGGAACGTATATTCATTTGATGCTAAAGTCGTTTAGCATGGCAAACTCGAGAGATGTCTCATGTAGATGAGCTATGGAGTGTATCTCTCTTAATAGTCCCCACGGACTCCAAAAGAGAGATCACATGAATGACAATCATGTATGCAATGAAATATACGAGACACGATGTTGATCGGTCATATTCTAGAGAAGTTCACTTATGAGTCGATGAAAAATATCTTAAAGTTCTTAACCGGTACTAAGGATGTGAGCATACATGGTGGAGTGCAGAATTAAAACTAGAGAGGATTTCTGAGACTCAAGTTTTTCGAACGAGACGAAGACGACGAAAAATCCACTTTAAGGTAAAGCGTTATCTTGAGCGATTGGTGCGATGAATTGGAAAGGTTCCAAACAAAGAAAGAGTTCTTTGGTTTAGTGATAAAGACAAAGTATATAGCTATAAATGAAGGCTATGAGTTGATTGTTTGGATTAAAAGTTCATTACGAGAACTAGGAATAGTTCTAAGTCTCATCTTGGATCTAAACATGTGTTGTGGCACTTTCATTTGATTATTAGAATCATTGAAAGATGAGAAATCACTATAGAGATAGTGGACTCTCAAGAACAACATTACATATCCATTAACTAAAGCTTATCCAACATCAGGATAATCGTCACTTAGAGAAGAAGAGTATAAGATACCATGGCGATTGGCTTTAGTGCAAGTGGGAGATTGAAAGTAGTATGCACACAAGCCAATCATGTTTGATGATAAAGCATATACTTTGTAACAATCTTATTCATTTATTAATAAAAAGTATTAATTTATTAAAGGCTTTTAATTATCTACATGATCTTTGTTTTATAATATGTGATAAACCCATAGTTTTAAGCAATGCTTTTAGAATAATGATGATGATCATTCTAATGAGATCTAAATTCTTAGAAAGCTTAAAACTAAAATAGTTCTCAATCGTTGGATTACTAAATTGGGGATTAGTGAATCCGGATAGATTGGTACATCGTTGCTTGCTCATTGGATGAGGATGATTGATCTCATGATCATTTGTGTGGAGACACTAAAGCAAGTATGTAGGTGCTTATTAGAGAATAAGTTCAACTTTGAGCATTGGCTCATTAAGGAATACCTAATGGAGTTTTATTTGCTGTCGATAGGAATTCTGTAGTGATAGTAGTCTGAAGTGATCCTTGGACTTGAGATCATCATAGTATCTTGTGTATGATGAGTTATACTTTGACTTATTCCTTAAGACCCTTAGGGTATATCAAAGGGTATGCTTGGGTATAATAAGTTGTACATGGAGATAATGTATGATCGATAAAGAATCTACCACTTCAATAAAAGAAGAGAAATGTCTATGTGATTCGATAAATGACAACCCAAAGAGTCCTTGGCCAAAGCGGAATGAAATTAGAAAGGAGTTTCTAATTTGCATTATTTGGAGTTGTGAATTTAAGAATCGAAATACATATAATTAAATAAAATAAGACTTGACATAATTCCATGTCTTATATTTAATTGGGACATTGTATGGTGGAAGGATTGAATTGTGCGGTAACTATTTACTCAAAGGTTCTTTAATGATTAATGTTGAAATCTATATTATCTGGAAAATGGTTGATCGCTAGGGGAACTTATCCCTATTGTAGAATAAATATTATTTATTTAAATAAATTAATTGTTTAATTTATTTATTTAAATAAGATTAGAATTGTTACAATTGATTTATTCACAACCGGTTTAATATGGAGAACCTAAAGATGGTCACACCATAAAAGGAAGAATAATTATTTAAGAAGTTAATGGCATAATCGTAATAATATGTTAAGTATATTTAATTTAATCTATGGTGATAGAATAAATTAAATAGCTTAATATTATTATTTAATATTTTAGAAATATTAAATATAAATTAATAAGAGGAGTCTTATTAATATTATTACAATTATTATTATTTTAATTTCTAAAAGAGTTTAGGAATTAATTTAATATAAGTACTCTCATTTATTCCTAATTGGATTAGGAAGGAAAATTAGTTAAAGGAGTTTAATTAATTATCCCTAATAAGATTAGGGAGCTTAATTAATTAAAAGAATTAATTAATTAAAACCCAATTCCTTAATTGTTAAGGTGGGTTGCCCACATCTATAAATAAGAGGAGTCTTATTATGGGTAAATGGGTTTGTTGACTTTTTTCAACAAACGACATAATTCGATTGTTGGGAGAGTACACCTTTTCTATGAGATAGAAAAACTAGGGTTTAGCCAACCACCCTTCTTCTTGAATTTTCTTCTTCCTTGGTGGATCACCTCTAGAGGCCAAACATATGGGTGGCTAACGTTGATCAAAGGAAGGAACCAAACCCGGTGGATTCAAGTTGAGCGAAAAGGATTGGAGGTGAACTTGTGCACGAGGAAGCTCGATCTTCAAGGGTATGATTTTATTCTTTATCTTTTCGTTTAAATTAATAATTGCGCGTAAAGGATGATCCGGGTATATGGTTTGTAAATTTTTTAAACTCTGATTTTTACACGCTTCCGCATTATTTTGCAATTTGATTGCGCACATGAATATTACAAACCTAACAGTATGGTGGTGGGAGAAAAGAAAGAGTGAAATTGACTTGTGTGTGTGTGTGTATGAGTGATGTGTGTGTATGATAGGGATGGGTGGAAGAAAAGTGGTGGTGGGTGATGTTGATATATATATATATATATATATATATATATATATAGATGTATGTATATGTATATAGATGTTGTAAATGTTTGTTTTATTCAAAAGTTGGCATCCGTGAATTTAAATAATTCAGCCCATGAAAATCCTTCAACTGTTGGTCCGTGAAATTTTCTTAAATAGTGCCCCTTCCATTCTCCTATAAATAGGATGCTTAGTTAGAATTGAAAATCACACCAAAATCAGAGAATTATTCTTCTATAATATTGAGCGTATTTCTTTCAAGTTTTAGAAAGCTTTGAGCGTAGAAAATAGTGAAAGTTTTCTTCAAGAATATCACTGCCCTACTAGTCAGAATACTCTTCTTTTTAAGGAAATGGATATTATTTTTGTTCAATATTCACATGAAATAATATTTTCTTCTATACTCTATAGTATGTAAGTAATATTATTTTGTTTCAGATTTTGAATTCTACACTCATTTTGTTAAAGTTTTGGCTTCTATACTCCATGAAATTTGTAGAATATCCTTGAAATTTGTGCTTCATCTAGTATCGTTTCACAAGGATATTTTCTACACATTCTTGTTAAATTTTAACTTTTTCATGTCGGAGTACTATTCACGGGGTTACTATTCCTGAAGTACTATTCACGGGGTATTATTCACTCAATTATTATTCATCCGGGGTACTATTCATGATAAAAATTGATTTCTTTTCGGTCTAAATCCTTTTTGATACAATATTATTCTTGAATTTTACTTACACAAAGCAGTATCATGTTGATAATTTGGACATTATTGAATTCTGGATAAATTAAATTATAAATCTTTAAAAATTTATCATTTGCTTTCTTTTAATTGAATTCTTATATCATTGTCATCATCCTCATTCTTATATTAGGTTGAAAGTCATATGTGGCCGGAGTGCATAGATGGACTTTGTATGATTATGACCAGGGATTATTCGGTATAATCATGACCGTAATGTTATAAATGATGTGGTAAAAGTCCTCATTGGCCCGTAGTGCATTGATGGACAGTTGTTGGCATGATCATGAACATTAATGAAAATACGAATATTTTTAGCCCGTAATGCATGGATAATTTGTGGTCGTGATACTAATGAATATCATTGGCTGTAGTGCGGGATGATTCAATGATGTGGATTGATTATTAAGCTGAGTCTCGGCGATAATAATGTTGATAAACTTTTTAAATTATAGAAGATAGTAGATTTCTTGTTCTACTTGACTCTTCTAATGGATTGCTTGTTCCGCTGCAGTTAAACTTGACGTCTATTGTATTTTATCAGTTTAACACTGTTGAAGGCTAAAGATAATTAATTTTTCATTATCTTAGTCATAATATTTTCTTACTGGGCTAGTTGAGTTCACCCTTTGCTTTCATTGTTCTCTTTAGGAAATGAGAATATAGCTGGGACTAGTTGGGGAACGGAGTGACGGTCCAGATGGTAGCATTAGTAGTCCTCACTATTCTGTGAAATAGTGTGAAAATAAATGTAATGAGGACTTATTTTGAGTTTGAATATTGTCTAGAAGACAATATATGTATTAAAACTCACAGCTCATGTTGTATAATTAAGTTTGTATTTGTATTCAGTATCATGTATTTGGCGACTCAGAAATTGTGATGTATACCTATTTTGGGGGCGTCACAGTTGGTATCAAAGCTTAGGGATATGATCCCTGGCTGAGATGTGAGACTAGAACTAGGAGGGGAGAGACGGGTAATTCCTTCGCTAGTATGACCTACCTAAGTTTATTTATTATTTAAATGATCAGTCAGAATATAGGGATAATATGTAGCATGTCAATTAACCCTTGTTTTGTGGCAGTGTTTGAAAATTACATCCGATAATGTTGAGAATAGCAATGGAGCATAGGAGACCGTTGAGTCACCACAGATGAACATCTAGGATAATGTGCATCAGGAAGGCAATAATCCTCAGGTGAATAACAACACCGACCAAATGGCGAGCAGCACGTAATGTTTAGGAGCTTTCAAAATTGCATAACATCGAGACAAGAGAGGCTCATGTCCAAAATGCAGGTGGAAACACTGGCAACTCTCGAACGGTAGCCACTAAGCAGTTCCAGGAGCTGGGACCACCCGAGTTTATTGGAGAGCCAAAACCACTTAAGGCGGAGACGTGGATAAAGCACACCACCAAGATATTTGATGTATTGGGATGCTCTAAGGAGAAAAAGGTTCCCTTTGCCACCTTCATGTTGCGAGGAGAGGCAGATTACTGGTGGGAATCTGTAAAACATACTCAACTTGCCGCACTGAAGATGTCTTGGGAGAGGTTCCAAGAACTATTCAATGACAAGTACTTTCCCAAAAGTATTTGTCACATGAAGGAGGTAGAGTTCATCAAGCTGGGAGCAACCTAAATCAGTGACTGAAGTACGTAGCTTTCTCGGCTTAGCTGGTTATTATCAGAGATTCGTAGAAGGGTTTTCCCGAATTGCTACTCCATTAACTCAGCTGACTCGGAAAGATACAAAATTCAGTTGGAGCGAGGAATGTGAGAAGAGTTTTCAAGAACTCAAGAGAAGACTCATTTCAAAGACTGCTACGACAATACCATCCGGCTCGGAGGATTTCTCATCTCTGATGATGCTTCGGGCAAAGGGTTAGGATGTGTTCTCATGCAACATTGGAAAGTCATAGCCTATGCCTCTCGACAACTCAAATAATATGAGAGGAATTATCCTACTCATGATCTAGAGTTGACAGCTGTTGTCTTTGCACTTAAAATTTGGAGGCATTACCTATATGGGGATAAAGTGGAGATCTATACGGATCATAAAAGCCTCAAATATTTCTTCACTCAAAAGGAACTCAACATGCGGCAATGAAGTTGGCTCGAACTATTGAAAGATTATGATCATACGATTCAATACCATCTTGGAAAAGCGAACGTGGTAGCTGACGCATTGAGTAGAAGATCATATGCGGGTACGAGTGCGATATTGTCAACGAAAAGGCCCATTTTATATGACTTGCAAAGAATGGAGATAGAGTTAAAGACTCCAGGGACCCACGTGATGACGAAAAACATACAAGTAAAACCGACTTTAATCGATAAAGTTAAAGCTACTCAAGCTACAGATCTGGAGCTAATGCGTATGAAGAAGAAAGTGCAAGAAGGTGTTATTCTGAAAGCAAGAATCGATGAAGAAAGTGTGTGGGTGTGTGAAAAGAGTATGGTGGTGGGAGAAAAGAAAGAGTGAAAGTGACGTGTGTGTGTGTGTGTGTGTGTGTGAGTGATGTGTTTGTGTATGATAGGGATGGGTGGAAGAAAAGTGGTGGTGGGTGATGTTGATATATATATATATATATATATATATAGATGTATGTATATGTATATAGATGTTGTAAATGTTTTTTTTATTCAAAAGTTGGCATCCGTGAATTTAAATAATTCAGCCCGTGAAAATCCTTCAATTGTTGGTCCGTGAAATTTTCTTAAATAGTGCCCCTTCCATTCTCCTATAAATAGGATGCTTAGTTAGAATTGAAAATCACACCAGAATCAGAGAGATCTTCTTCAATAATATTGAGCGTATTTCTTTCGAGTTTTAGAAAGCTTTGAGTGTAGAAAATAATAAAAGTTTTCTTCAAGAATATCACTGCCCTACCAATCGGAATACTCTTCTTTTTAAGGAAAGGGATATTATTTTGGTTCAGTATTCACATGAAATAATATTTTCTTCCATACTCTATAGTATGTAAGTAATATTATTTTGTTTCAGATTTTGAATTCTACACTCATTTTGTTAAAGTTTTGGCTTCTATATTCCATGAAATTTGTAGAATATCCTTGAAATTTGTACTTCATCTAGTATCGTTTCACAATGATATTTTCTACACATTCTTGTTAAATTTTGACTTTTTCATGTCGGAGTACTATTCACGGGGTTACTGTTCCCGAAGTACTATTCACGGGGTATTATTCACTCAATTATTATTCACCCGGGGTACTATTCATGATAAAAATTGATTTCTTTTCGGTCCAAATCATTTTTGATACAATATTATTCTTGAATTTTACTCCACAAAGCAGTATCATGTTGATAATTTGGACATTATTGAATTCTGGATAAATTAAATTATAAATCTTTAAAAATTTATCATTTGCTTTCTTTTAATTGAATTCTTATATCATTGTCATCATCCTCATGCTTATATTAGGTTGAAAGTCACTTGTGGTCGTAGTGCATAGATGGACTTGGTATGATTATGACCGGGGATTATTCGGTATAATCATGACCGTAATGTTACAAATGATGTGGTAAAAGACCTCAGTGGCCCATAGTGCATTGATGGACAGTTGTTGGCATGATCATGACCATTAATGAAAACACGAATATTTTTAGCCCGTAGTGCACGGATAATTTGTGGTCGTGATACTAATGAATATCATTAGCTGTAGTGCAGGGATGATTCGATGATGTGGATTATTTTTTAAGCTGAGTCTCAGCGATAATAATGTTGATAAACTTTTTAAATCATAGAAGATAGTAGATTTCTTATCCTACTTGACTCTTCTAATGGATTGCTTGTTCCGCTGCAATTAAACTTGATGTCTATTGTATTTTATCAGTTTAACACTGTTGAAGGCTAACGATAATTTATTTTTCAGTATCTTAGTCATAATATTTTCTTACTGGGCTAGTTGAGCTCACCCTTTGCTTTCATTGTTCTCTTTAGGAAATAAGAATATAGCTGGGACTAGTCGGGGAACGGAGTGACGGTCCAAATGGTAGCATTAGTAGTCCTCACTATTCTATGAAATAGTGTGAAAATAACTGTAATGAGGACTTATTTTGAGTTTGAATACTGTCTAGAAGACAATATATGTATTAAAACTCAGAGCTCATGTTGTATAATTAAGTTTGTATTTGTATTCAGTATCATGTATTTGGCGACTCAGATATTGTGATGTATACCTATTTTGGGGGCGTCACAGTTGGTATCAAAGCTTAGGGATATGATCCCTGGCTGAGATGTGATACTAGAACTAGGAGGGGAGAGACGGGTAAATCCTTCGCTAGTATGACCTACCTAAGTTTATTTATTATTTAAATGATCGGTCAGAATATAGGGATAATATGTGGCATGTCAATTAACCCTTGTTTTGTGGCAGTGTTTGAAAATGACATCCGATAATGTTGAGAATAGCAATGGAGCACAGGAGACCGTTGAGTCACCACAGATCAACACCCAAGATAATGTTCATCGGAAGGCAATAATCCTCGGTGAACAACAAACACCAGACCAAATGGCGAACGACGGAATGTTTAGGAGCTTTACGCAATTAAATGACAACATCGTGCAAGAGAGACTCCTATCCAAAATGCATGTGGAAACACTGGCAACTCTCGGACGGTCACTGCTAAGCAATTCCAGGAGCTGGGACCACCCAAGTTTATTGGAGAGCCAAAACCACTTAAGGCGGAGACGTGGATAAAGCACACCACCAAGATATTTGATGTATTGGGATGCTCTAAGCCCTTTTCCACCTTCATGTTGCGAGAAGAGGCAGATTACTGGTGGGAATCTGTAAAACATACTCAACTTGCCGCACTAAAGATGTCTTGGGAGAGGTTCCAAGAACTGTTCAATGACAAGTACTTTCCCGAAAGTATTCGTTATATGAAGGAGGTAGAGTTCATCAAGCTGGGAGAAACCTAAATCAATGACCGAAGTACGTAGCTTTCTCGGCTTAGCTGGTTATTATTAGAGATTCGTAGAAGGATTTTCTTGAATCTCTACTCTATTAACTCAGCTGACTCAAAAAGATACAAAATTCGGTTGGAGCGAGGAATGTGAGAAGAGTTTTCAAGAACTCAAGAGAAGACCCATTTCAGCACCAACCTGATAATACCATCTGGCTCGGAGGGATTTCTCATCTACAGTGATGCTTCGGGCAAAGGGTTAGGCTGTTTTCTCATGCAACATTGGAAAGTCATAGCCTATGCCTCTCGAAAACTCAAATAATATGAGAGGAATTATCCTATTCATGATCTAAAGTTAGCAGCTGTTGTCTTCGCACTTAAAATTTGGAGGCATTACCTGTATGGGGAGAAAGTGGAGATCTATACGGATCATATAAGCCTCAAATATTTCTTCACTCAAAAGGAACTCAACATGCGGCAATGACGTTGGCTCGAACTGTTGAAAGATTATGATCATACGATTCAATACCATCCTGGAAAAGCGAATGTGGTAGCTAACACATTGAGTAGAAGATCATATGCGGGTACGAGTGCGATATTGTCAACGCAAAGGCCCATTTTATATGACTTTCAAAGAATGGAGATATAGTTAAAGACTCCAGGGACCCACGTGATGATGACAAATATACAAGTAGAACCGACTTTAATCTATAAAGTTAAAGCTGCTCAAGCTACAGATCTGGAGCTAATGCATATGAAGAAGAAAGTGCAAGAAGGTGTTATTCCAAAAGCAAGAATCGGTGAAGAAGGAATACTTTGAGTCAACTGCAGACTTTGTGTTCCTAACGATTCTGACTTGAAGTACAAAATCATGATGGAGGCGCACAACACACCATTTGCAATTCATCATGGGAGTACCAAAATGTATCGTGATCTTCGACATACATTTTGGTGGAGCAATATGAAGAGAGACATAGCAGAGTTTATCTCAAGGTGTTTAACTTGTCAACGAGTCAAGGCGGAGCATCAAGTGCCAAAAGGTTCATTGCAACCACTTGAAATTCCAGAATGGAAGTGGGAGCACATTACCATGGATTTCGTTACTGGTCTTCCCAAGGTTTCTCAAGGTATAGATTCAATTTGGGTCACTGTTGATAGATTGACCAAGTTTGCTCATTTCTTACCTATACGAGAAACTTTTTCACTTGAACGTCCTGCTCGTATGTACATAAATGAGATTGTAAGACTTCATGGTATGCCAGTATCCATAGTTTCGAATCGAGACCCACGATTTACTTCATAGTTTTGGGTTAGTTTGCAAAAAGCTATGGGTATGGATTTATGATTTAGTTCAGCATATCATCCTCAAACGGACGAGCAGTTGGAGATGACTATTCAAACTCTTGAAGATCTATTAAGACTCTATGTCCTTGACTTCAAAGGAAATTGGGACAAATTCTTGCCATTAGTGGAATTCTCCTACAATAACAGTTATCAAGCAAGTATCAGCATGGCTCCATTTGAGGCATTGTATGGAAGAAAGTGTTGTTCTCCAGTATGCTAGGATGAGGTAGGTGAAGCAACGTTGTTGGGACCAAAATTGGTACGTATGACTACGAAGAAGATCCAAATGATCCGGCAATGTATAAAAACCTCACAAGATCGACAAAAGAGTTATGTTGATCTTCATCACAAGGACGGAGAATTCAATGTTGGAGAACATGTGTTGTTACATGTTGCTCCATGGAAGGGAGTTACGAGATTTGGAAAGAGAGGAAAGCTCAATCCTCGATTCATTGGCCCATTTGAAATCCTTGACCGAATAGGAACTATGGCCTATAGACTCGCATTACCACCAAGTATGTCTCGTGTTCATAACGTTTTTTCACATATCCATGTTACGTAAATATGTGGAAGACCCGAACCACATTATTTAGTTAGAACCAGACAAAATAGCGGAAGATTTAACGTATGAAGAGGTTCCTTTTAAAATCCTTGATAAGAAGGAACATATTCTACGCTCCAAGGTTATACCTCGAGTCAAAGTTTTGTGGAGAAACCACGATGTTGAAGAAATGACCTGGGAGTTAGAATCTGAAATGAGATCAAGGTATCCTCACCACTTCGTCAGACCAAGTATGTACCCTAATTTCGAGGGAGAAATTTCATAAGAAGGGGAGGTTGTAAGACCCCAACTTTTATGAATAAAGATGAATTTTCTATAAATATCATTTTTGAATATTAAGGAGGGAATGTGATATAATGTTATAGTTGTGGATAATATTTATAAATTTTGCAAAGTACGCAAGTTGTTATATTATATTCGATTGGTCGGGGAATATTTGTTTTAGCAGGGAATATTCATACGACGGCACAATCATTGGTGGACCCCACAGTGGAATTATTGTCGGAATAAGAAAATGACAAAAATATCTTTTTATAAAAATAACGGCGAAAGTTTTACCATTAACTATTGAAACACCCAGTGATGAAAAGTACAGTAATACGCGTGGTTGCATAGTAGCACACGGTATTGATTATTGATGCTTACGTGAGAAGTCACTATGTTATACTCAATTATTGCTACAGATAATTAATGCATAGTATCTCACCTTATTTGATTCAATTATTTTCAATATTTTATATTATTAAATCAATAATTTAGATGACAAGTTATTCATATTATTATTTGCATAATTAACAATATCTAGAAAGTTCTGTCGAAGAAAGGGGTTTGGTCACCTAATTGCGCGCCAATAGGGAGAAATCCTTATCAGAAAGCCACATCTTTCCTAGGAACGATTTGGTTGTTAATATTGCGAGTTATAATAATAATGAATAAAGGTTGATAAGATATTGAGGGAACTGTTTTAAGTGTTTGTTGAAATTTTTACTTATTATTTTGACCCCCACTAACTTATTTTTCTAAATAATCGAAAGGAAGTTATAAATAATATATATATTTGATGTGTGTGTGGGTGGTGGGAAAAAAAGGGGGTGAGGGAAGATTACTTGGATAGAAGGGAATTGTGTTGGGATTTAGGAAATTTCTATGTGTGTGAGTGTATGAAACGAGTACGGTGATGGGAGAAAAGAAAGAGTGAAAGTGATGTGTGCGTGTGTGTGTATGATAGGGATGGGTGGAAGAAAAGTGGTGGTGGGTGATATTGATATATATATATATATATAGATGTTGTAAATGTTTATTTTATTCAAAAGTTGGCGTCCGTGAATTCAAAGAATTCAGCACGTGAAAATCCTTCAACTGTTGGTCCGTGAAATTTTCTTAAATAGTGTCCTTCCATTCTCCTATAAATAGGATGCTTAGTTAGAATTGAAAATCACACCAGAATCAAAGAATTCTTCTTCTATGATATTGAGCGTATTTCTTTCGAGTTTTAGAAAGCTTTGAGCGTAGAAAACAGTGAAAGTTTTCTTTAAGAATATCACCGCCCTACCAGTCGGTATACTCTTCTTTTTAAGGTAAGGGATATTATTTTTGTTCAGTATTCATATGAAATAATATTTTCTTCCATACTCTGTAGTATATAAGTAATATTATTTCGTTTCAGATTTTGAATTCTACACTCATTTTGTTAAAGTTTTGGCTTCTATACTACATGAAATTAGTAGAATATTCTTGAAATTTGTACTTCATCTAGTATCGTTTCACAATTATATTTTCTATACATTCTTGTTAAATTTTAACTTTTTCATGCCGAAGTACTATTCACTTCCGAAGTACTATTTACTTAATTACTATTCACCCGGGGTACTATTCATGATAAAAATTGATTTCTTTTCGGTCCAAATCATTTTTGATACAATATTATTCTTGAATTTTACTCCACAAAGCAGTATCATGTTGACAATTTGGATATTATTGAATCCTGGATAAATTAAATTATAAATCTTTAAAAACTTATCATTTGCTTTCTTTTAATTGAATTCTTATATCATTGTCATCATCCTCTTGCTTATATTAGGTTGAAAGTCATATGTGGTCGTAGTGCATAGATGGACTTGGTGTGATTATGCTAGGGATTATTCGGTATAATCATGATCGTAATGTTACAAATGATGTGGTAAAAGTCATTATTGGCCCGTAGTGCATTGATAGACAGATGTTGGCATGATCATGATCATTGATGAAAACACGAATATCCTTGGCCCGTAGTGCATGGATAATTTATGGTCGTGATACTAATGAATATCATGGGCCGTAGTGCAGGGATGATTCGATGATGTGGATTATTTATTAAGCTGAGTTTCAACGATAAAATTGTTGATAAACTTTTTAAATCATAGAAGATAGTAGATTTTATGTTCTACTTGACTCTTCTAATGGATTGCTTGTTCCGCTGCAGTTAAACTTGATGTCTATTGTATTTTATCAGTTTAACACTGTTGAAGGCTAACGATAATTTATTTTTCATTATCTTAGTCATAATATTTCTTACTGGGCTAGTTGAGCTCACCCTTTGCTTTCATTGTTCTCTTCAGGAAATGAGAATATAGCTGGGACTAGTCGAGGAACGGAGTGATGGTCCAGATGGTAGCATTAGTAGTCTTCACTATTCTATGAAATAGTGTGAAAATAAATGTAATGAGGACTAATTTTGAGTTTGAATACTGTCTAGAAGACAATATTTGTATTAAAACTCACAGCTCATGTTGTATAATTAAGTTTGTATTTGTATTCAGTACCATGTATTTGGCGACTCAAAATGGGTGATTTATACCTATTTTGGGGGCATCACAATATCAATTTGAAAATATTTTAGTATTATCAATTTTTAAATGAGAGTATTATCAATTTTTAATATTTTTAAAATTCAAAACTGGAGTATTATGGTTATTTTAGTAATTTTTAATATTAAATTTTAAAATCATATCAATTTAAAATATTTTGATAAAATGATGTAAATATGTTATGCTTTTTTTTATTTTAATTAAATGATATATATTGTTTTATTTAGAATATGTTTTATATTTAAGCCTGCCACGTCATCACTTTTTAATCCCGTTTGTCTTCTGTTAACGGCAAGGGGCACGGGCGACCCAAAAAATGTAATTTAAAGGATACTTTTGGAAAAAAAATTAGTTTAGGGTGCAAGTGGGACATCGGGGTAAAAGTTAAGGGCATTTTTGACCCTTTGCCCGGACAAATTTAAAACCATCGTGATTAGAACTTGTTGTTGATGAAAAAGTTTAAAACCATGGTGTTTAAGTTAGATGCTTATTTCTTTGTTAGGAACGATAGAAATGTTCATGAAAAAATGGATTAAACTTAGCTATAACGAAGTTATGGCAAAATTTTTGTAAAAGACGAGCGAAAAGTAAAAAGTATGTAAATGAACCCGAATGTGTAGGATTTCATAAGAATGTAAGAAAACGTAGAAAACGTGGGTCGTGGACTCAAGAACGAACGAATTCTAAGTTTGGATGACCGAATTATGGACGAACGAACGAAGAACGTTAATAACGTAAAATGAATGAATGATGAAATTTAAGCCAATCGAATGGCATGTTAACGGATTCACAATGAAATTCTGTTCGAGGGAAGTTGAAGTATGTAATGAGAGTAAGAAGATGGCTTTAGAATGACCTCGTTTCAAGTTATAACGAAAATGTTACAAGATTGCAAAGTAGGAGATTCATACGCATTCAAACACTTAGAAAAATGCTAGAAATACTGGATTTTTGGCCTAGCGCTGCAGCGCCAACCAAAGCCAGAAATCAAATGCGGCAACGCTGGCTCCGGACAAGATTTACTGGAGACTTGCGTTGCAGCGCCACCAATAACAAAGGGAACCGGCGTCGCAGTGCCGGTGCAGGGAAAAACCCAGAGAAGAGCTTTTAACTGCTCAACTCTTAGCGGAAGTTTAAGGAAAGATAATGAACATATAGTTCATATAATGTAACACTTAATCGAGTGATTTAAACCTTTAGTAAAGGTTGAACGGAAAGGTTGAACGTGATTAAAAGACAAAGAATGTAAACGCAACGTATATGCGATGAACGGTAGGTCTTAGCATACAACGAACCATATGGCTTCGACATTAAGAAAGGATGATGAACGTAATGTTCATGTAATGGATCACAAAGGAGAGTGATTAAAACCTTAAGTAAAAGGTTGAATGAGAGATTAAGAGATGAACAATGTGAATGCAGAATACGTAAATGATCCTCGTGAATCGTATTCGCGTCGTGTGACGTTCTAAGCATACATTGGTTGTATAACTTAGACATTGATGAAGGTAGTAAGTAAGATATAAAATTATCAAGAAAGTCGTAATGAACGGTAATAAGATTAATGAAAGTCCGAGGGTGAGTCGGATGGAGAATGTTAGAATGAAATGTAAGAGTTAAACACTTTAGCTGACGTGCATGAGGCTTGAGTATACACAAATTTTAAATGGGCAGAACCTGCACACCGTGTATGGTTTGACCGTAAGGTAATGAAGAATAATGATTAAACCTGTGAACGGTGAAGAAATTTAATTAATGACAATGAGGTATAACGTTAAGAAGCCGAGTTAATAATTGAAACTTGGATAACGTTTCGAGTCGAATGAACCGTAAGTTATAAGATATAAATAAGGTAATGTAAAATGATCAATGCTATGAACACATAGTATTAACATTGAATAATCGTTCTGGGTATACAAAAGACTGTATGACTTAGATGATAAGGAATGGGAAATCAACTTAACGGACATTATAGCTTTAATGGTTCGGATAAGTTAAGTTAAGTTTAGGTTATGGTACAATCGTAATCTGTATTGGTTGACATATGGGAGTTGGGCTAAACAATTCCTTCAGAAAGTGGAGGTATATATGAACTAGCAACCGATCTAACTCATTGTAAAAGATAGTGTAGATGAGATGGGAAACTAGTTTGTTGGTTATTTGTGGGAAACCATTCAGATTACCATATAGAATACTAGTAGGGACTCGATGTGTGCTCAGTCCTAGAAAAGTTATAAGAAAAAAATAAGAATGTAAACCATCAAAGATGATGATCGTATGAGTTAAGACATCTCCGTATGTCGTGACATCGTAAAATGATAAAGAAGAATGGTTACGTGAACTTAGGTTATAAACATGAACCATAAGGAATAAAGTTAAGTTTAAACCAATACGTAAGTCAAATATGCGACTAATTGGTATCTGTTATTCCTTATGTGATATATAGGGATTGTGATGAGCAGTTCAGCGTAAAATGTAAGTTGTAGCTGTGCGTAAGACAAGTTTCCTAACTTCATTCATGTTTAGTATGAATGTTAGTATCTTAAACTACTCAGATGTTGAACATGAGAAGTTTTATATTTGTACAAGGTGGTAGAATGTATGAGGCCTTGTGCCACAATTTTAACACTTCAGTGTTTCTATGAGATGAACTATTTTGTGATTGAACTATTCAATATGAAAACATTTTGTTTATACATGAACCATTATTGTTAAGTCTGTGCTAATGGTTCTAGCCAAACAGAATGTGTATGAAAAATGTAGAAGAATGAAAGTATTGCAAAGTGAATGTAATTAATGTTTTAAAATGATAGGAATCGGAATTTATTCCTATTATTCAAGCTACTTCATAAACCTTTGTTCGGTTATTGAAGTCTTAAAAGAATGTTTAAATACTTGATATTGTTTATTCAACTGCTATGACTTGTTGAGCAATTGAATGCTCACACTTGCTTTAAATGAAAAATATTTTCAGTGTACAAGTAGAAGAACTTAAGGATCCCATAAAGATCAAGCTGGCCAGTATCCAGATGATGTGTCATTAAGTATATGAATGAGCGTGAAGATTAAGCCAAGACTTGTAATGTAGAATAGTTTAATTAAACTGTAAAATAATTTAATGAATTGTTATGTATCCTTAGTAGCAGATGAAAGTCACTCTTGTAAGATGTAAAGAATAATTTAATTATTATTATTTGTAATGAACGAGGTTATAAGGTTTTAGAACCTGGGATTTGAGAATGTATGTTGTTATATTTAATTATATAATGATGTGTGTTTTGAAGGAGATTTGACCGTAATGTACAGAATCTGGGTGTGAAAAAAATAGGATTTTGGGGCGTCACAGAGTGGTATGAGAGTTGATAGGTTATACACCTTAGGTATGAATACCTAAGGCTATAAGGGAGAAGGATAAGAAGATCGTTGAGTTAAACGATTAAGGAAGAAGATCACTACGTGATCATATTGAATCGTAATAACATATGTTCTATTAAACAATGGTTGATTTATAGCTAATGTTATAAATGAATGGTATTATGAAGTAGTACGAGAAGAATAACTCAAAAGAGTTGTAGAGGAAAAAATACGAATTAAAGAAAATTTGTATTAACTAAGAATAGTAATGTTGCGCTATCAATATGTATATGACGAGAAGGTGAATCTTTTCTCATGTATATGTGTGATAGGTAGAGAATGTTAAGATAGGTGTGAGTTCTTGAAACTCTTACTTATGCAATGTTTGTGACTCATAGTTATATGCTATATTTTCGAGCCCTAAGCATATGGATAGTCCTTAATTTATTCTTGGATTGCATATTGCGAAGATAAGTTCTTGAACACATATGGTTGTGGAAAGTTTATAAACACATAAAGTGTGGTAAGTTGACGGACTATACTAAGGTATAGGAATGTTTAGACTGAAAATAAGTATTTTCAATATGCTTAGCATTGAAAGTGCTAGAGAAGATTAAGTATTATTGTAAGTAAGAAAATGAAGGAAGATGGGGAAAATGATTTTCCAAGTCATCTAGCTATGCTAGATTTCAAAGATTATTGAAATCGTGCTTATATGTGCGTTTTGAAAAGTAAGAATTGGTTCAATTTTTTGTGAACCAATGGATTTTAAAAGAACTATTCTTTATATATCTATGCTAATTATTTTGGCTAGATACAAATTAATTTGAAATATTAAAATGAATTTTATATCATCAATGTATTTGATGAAAAGATGGTAAAATAATGGAGTTATTAATGCAATCGAACCTAGTGTTGAATGTGATCTTAGGATCAACAACCCGTTATGGTATGATGTATAATGACAAAGTCATAAACTGATGAAGTCCTCAACATGTTGTGAAATAGTATGGTATCATGACGTTATAAAACATTTTGAAGTTATGATTAAAAGAATTTAAAGAGTAGTCGATGTCAATTGATTTGACTAGACGAATGTTTCAAGTTGATGTCCAATTTGTTGGTATGGTCCAAGCTATTTGATTTGGCTAAGACAAATGGTATTTCATGTTTAAAAGGAAATCGAGCTTTCTTTGAGAAGTTATGCCAAACCAAATTGTTTTGGTGCGGAATCTGATGATTAAGTCTGAGGTGAACACACCTCGAAATAGGGTTATACGATGGGTTGATCACCTATATATGGAAGATGTAGTTTACTTTCTTGGTGATTGTAAATTGGTCATAATGGAAGGGTTTACAGTGAAATGATGTTAAACCTAGTAAGAGTTCATGGTTCATATGACCCCTCAGTAAAGTGTGAAATGTTTTAAATTAAAGGAATCTATATATTCCTATTTATTCCTTCTACTTCATAATTCTTGATAAGTTATGAAGGTTAGGGAATGTTTGAAAGATAAGAACTTCTTTGAAGATAATTTGAGAAGAAGGGTATGTCAAAATTTTGAGGACAAAATTCTGTGAAGAAGGGGTGAAAAAATGTGATGACCCAAAAGATTGAAAGCATAGTTAGAGGTGAGGTTTAACCAATGATGATTATGTCAGCAGATGATCCTTAGCAAAAGGATGTTGATAAGAAGGAGAAGAACTAAGATTAAACCTTTGTGAAATGTTGTAAGAATAAACCATTCGGGTATGGATGTGGTTTTAGAAATTACGAGGACGAAATTTTTATAAGGGGGGAAGTGTGACAACCCGAAAAATCAGATTGTCCAAAAATTGAAGACTAAAGAATTAGTTATTAATAAAATAAATTTTTATTAATAATATTATGTGATATGTGTTTATTAATTATTCTAGAACCTAGGATGATTATAAAGCTGGAGGATTCTGGTTACGAGCTAGACTAAGCAAATAAGAATTTTCAAAACAAAAATAAAAAATTCCCGGGAACAAAAATATTTTCAAGGAAAAAGATGAAATAGACATTATTCACCTGACAAAATCCTAAGGGTTAGGGTTTGAATAACCTAAGCCTTTCTAAGAGATCGGTATGTCAAAATGACATTCCGTCGAAAGATTTATATGTCGTGAAAAGTTAAGTTAGCCGATAAAAAATTTTCTCGAAAAACGTCAAAAATTGGACGAAATAAAAATGTTAAAAAGTACTATTACGTACTTTTCATTCGTTTAACTACGTTAGAGAAAAACGTGAAGGAAAACGCTTATCATCTAAAAGTATTTTTTAGTTTTTCAAAGTTCCGAAGAATGTGTAAAAGTAAATCTGTAAAAGAAAGACGAAATATCCAAAAATATTTGTATTCCAAGAATCGCAGTTTTTTGAACTATCGGACGAATCCCGAAAGACGGAACCACGAAGCTTCCAAGAGAAGCTTTGTAGTGTCCCCAAATCCGGGTACTAATCACCACGAATCTAGTACACTAATTCTATAACTATTGCGAAAGATATAAACATAAATTGTTTAATCATTAAACTTTACACATAATCCCCAAGGTCAATAACCGTAACTTATTACCTGAATTCAAAATCCTATTGGACATATAATGTCATTAGCATATAATACTATTACAAGTTTTATATGTACGATAAACCAGTGATGGAACTGTCTTTGACTTTGCATGTATCCGACGTATTCGTCCTAATCTACAATGTTTATCATGATATAGCAAGGGTGAGTAACAAGTTTGCCCAGCAAGTTTAAGTTCGAGAAAAGATATATCATGATTGAAAAGAATGAACAATAAGCTGGCTGACTTTCAACAATATAACAATTGTGAAATAGCATGAATCAATTTTCATATCTGAATGACCGAGACAATAAAAATGAATGACCAATAATGAACATGAATAAATCAACTGGACCAAATGGTAATGAAGGTGATCAGCCTTTTATACATGATGAACATATGCAACATGCACAACGTGCGAATCAATAAATCATAGACGTGATATAGTCAACAATGATTAACCACTATTTGAAAGAATAGTACAAGAAAACTTGCCTTTATCGCCGACTACTACTACGCAATCTATTTTAGCTTCATCTGAAAAACCTAATATTAATAATATCGATCTCCAAATTAGAATAATATCATTACAGTTAATACTGTTAATTATAATTAGAAAATAACATAAACACATTAGCACATAATCCTAACAGTAAATAAAAAACATAAGACTTAGTATCAAGTCAAACTATTTCAGTCTGAGTTGAGTTCGGTACTATTTTGACATCCTGCCTAATCGCATAATTATCGAGCCTATTATCAATAAGACTCTACTTAAAAGCTAAAATATTATCTTAGATAATTTATTATATAATCAAAATATTTTTCAAAGGCTCATAATAATTTTCAAATAATTATTACTATTTAAAATGATTTTTAATTAAAAATATCATATTTATATGATTTAAATACCACATAATTTCATTATCATTAATATTTATTTAATTTAAAATATTAATGAAATACATAACATAATATTATAAGTTATTTATAATATCTCAAAGTATTTTAATACATTAATATCATATTTAATTAACTTTTAAACATTTAAAACCATTATTAAAAAAGCGCCATTAATATTAAATATTAATGTATTTTATGAAAAAACATCAAAAGTTATATTTTATAACTTAAAACATTTTTAAAACCTTTAAATCATTTTTATATGATTTTTAAAACATTAAAATATTTTTCCATAATTTATTTAATATCATTATTAAATAAATTAATTACCATTAATATTAATATTAATGAAATTTATCCCAAAATATTAAAAGTCATTCAAAATAACTTAAAATATTTTTAACATTTTAATAAAATTTTAAATGATTTTTAAAGTATTAAAATCATATTAAAGTAATTTATTTAATATAATAATTAAATATCATTAATATTTCAATAATTTAAAATATTAATGAAATATATCTCAAATTATTAAAAATCCATTTTTAGGCTATAAAATACTTTTGACAAATTAATTATGAAATTTTCATAATTATAAATCATTTGATTCTATTTATTTAATAAAATAATTCATTTTATAAATAAAATGTGTCTAAAGGGTGCTATAGCGACAAAATTGTCGCTGTAGGTGTTCTTGAGTATGTCAGTCACCAGGGTACCATGTTTTACCAGTTTTAGATCTTGAATCATGATGTTTTCTAGGCTTGAAAGTGCACAAGTGTTGTAGAATTGATGTAACCCTACAATCCCAAATAATTCTTGTCGACGTCGGGATTTTTATTTGTCCCTTTTCGTTACTTGTTCTTTGGTGTACTCATGTTAGGTGAAATTTGTTTGAAAAAATAAGTGAAAAAGGTCTGACATGTATAATATCGACGATGGATTGTTAAGAGTCGTCAGTTGGTTTTTTATATGGTTGTACCAACACAACCGAGAAAAGGTTTGCATATTGACCCAGTGATGTGACACTGCTAAACGGGTCGGTGAAACCGAGATTCATTAGGGTTCGGAGACTGAATTATGCGGAGGTAAGGTGTTAGGCACCCTCCGACATCCGTGTGACCACGGTGACCGCAACTTTTTAAGAAACTGTTATATGAATGTGTGTATGTGTGTGTGTGGATCAATGTGCAATTACTTGGAAGTAGTGCGAGGCCTCGTTCGCACCTATATACACAGGGTTTGAATTTGTGTAAAAATTCAGTTTTAAACAAGATATAGCAGTGATGTTTTATAAAAGAGGTTTTTCAAACCATTGTGCTCAATAGTAATTGAGACATTTTACACTCCCATTTTATTAAGTGTTTGGCTTGATTGTTTTTTAATTTTCCGATATGCGAAGCATCTTCGGTAAAATAATATACAAAATAGTGTCGAACTCCTCATGCGTATGAAAACCATCTGAGGAAATTCAAACACCGTGAATAAATTTACAAGCTGGTTACAGCTAGAAATGTCCATTACGGGAACCGAATCTAGATTCAGTAAACTGAATCTGCGATCACATGATTCCTAGGCTCACATGATGCCGCAATTGATAATAAAGCAGTAAGCAGGTATATATATAAAAGTTGTAAATATATATATACAGACGTGATCAACCACCACGAAGCACCTCCATGGGGGATCAGAAATGTAAATAAAGCTGTAAAAGCAATCAACCGCCACAAAGTAAACTCAAAAGGACGAAAAGTAAAGAAAGTCAGAAGAGGCGATCAACCGCCACGAAGTAAACTCCAAGCGGGACTAAATGTAAATATATATATATATAAGCGGTAAACGCACCGGATGTAAAATCAAGGCTCATCGAACAAAGTCCGACAACAGTTGATATAAATATATATATATATATATGTATATATATATATATATATATATATATATATATATATATATATATTATATATGGACTAACATTATCGAGTTATGCCTCGATTGAGCCTGAGACTTGATTTGGAGCCTATACCGAAGTCTAGGCTCAATCGAGGCATAACTCGATAATGTTAGTCCATATATAAAATATATATATAAGTATATATATATATATATATGTACACACTGAAAATAAAACGACGGACCTAAGTCCGGGCATATATAAACACACAACACGACTCTCAACCTGAAGATTGGTGTGTGCAAAGATGAAGAGAAAGGCTTTAAAGTGTGTGAGAAGACTTACAATGGGCTGCCAAAGAAGACTTCTATATCTTTAAAGGGATGAACACACGGATCCCGCCGGTACAAAAAGTAGCTATATGTGAGCTCACAAGTGTTTAAAATGAGAAAACACTCAGTGTAGGGTGAGTACGGAGCAAATGGGACAGGGCTTCCTCGCCTTTTTCTCTTACAAAATGGCCACCCCAAGCCCTCTGCTTATAGAGGGGGGAGCCCCAGGCGTACTTGCGGCTGGCCGTGTTGCCCCGGGCTTCGCGGGTCCCGCCGTCTCAAAGTACGTGCTTGCATGCATTGTAATGTCCGCTCAAACTTTCAGAATTGCAATCCGAGCATCCAACTGAGGTATGTAAGACCTATTTCGACCGCCATTGTCGAGAGTTACGCAATAACATGGGATTATAGGTTGTACGAAGTCAGGAAGATGGGACCATGCCCTCCGCTCTTCAAGCTTCAAATTTTATCTGTTGTCATGCATAATAGTCACTCAGGATTGAACCTCCTTGGTTCTTGTGGGACATTGATGTGTAGAAATGTATATATGAAATGGTGAGACGGTGTGATGTGGCATCAAGGTGGCAAGATTACGACTTTTCCCCACACCGGGGTTATCGCCAGTTTGGGCTGATAAAGCAGACGCTGCTCAGGGTTATCTCTGAGATTGGACTGCTGCAAGTGTTGAAGGTCCTCAGTGTCATCTCTAGGGTGTGCCTGTCTTCCCGGTGTTATCTTCATGTGTTGTACTAAGTGCCTCGGTGTGAATGCCGAGGTTGAAGCTGATTGCATTTGAAACAAGCATTTCCGGGGTTATCTCTGGAACTGCATTCCTTGGGGTTATCTCCAAGGTTGGTAAACGCTACTCCCAGTGTTGGGACTGAGACTGAATATCTTGGGGTTATCTCCAAGATGGATCGGTCTTCTCTGGTGGAATTTCTAGTATTGGAACTTCATACCTCGGGGTTATCTCCGAGGTTGGAACTGATACTCCCGGTGTGTGTTCAGGGGTTGAGACTGAACTTCTGGTAGTATCCAGACTGGATATGAGCTGTCTTCCAGGGTTATCTCTGAAAGACGAATTTGCCTTCTTGCAATGTCAGTAACAAGTGTGCAAAAAAATTTGAGTGTCTACAGATGCCCCTCTTTATCATATTCATGCAATGCAATGCATGGATATGATAAAGAATCCTAGACGCTTGAAATGCAACAAGATAAACATGATGCTAAATGCAGCAACATGATGCAAATGTATGATGTATGGGTGCGGGGTTGTTGCCCAACATACCAGGGATGATTGTTGGCTCCCTAATAAATAGGTTTTATACCTACTTATTTGATATCTGTTACTTGAATTAGTTGCTTAATCTCATGTTTCTTAGTTACTTTTCATGCATTTTGTGATAATTTTGTAGATTATATGCTTGGGAGATGAAATCGCAAAGAAAAGCAAATTCGGACATCAGTTGGGCTTTCATGTTCTTGGTTTAGAACTTGGATTATATTGTAGAGCTTCTTCTTAGCTTTCTGGAACATCTTGAATCATTCCAATCAGAGTGCGGATGCAAGAGTTATGACATTTGTACCAACGGACGTCGAACGTCACTATTTTGGGTGGTCATATGCATAACAGTCACTTTAAGGTAAATTTCGACCTTCATCCGTCCTTTATTTCTAAAATCATAAAGAATGAAAGTTGTAGAGCTCGTCGATATCTTCGATTGGATAGGTGTCAGGCCTCATAACTCTTCCCGGATCAAACGTTATGGCCGTTTTCCCAAAGGACGTCAGAGTAGAAAATTTTCCTTCACGAAACTGCCGCCGGGGTGGGCTTGCAAGTCACAAGATAGACCCCTAGCCCACGAGGGCGGGCCCAAAACAAGCCTAGACCCCCGTCGAGGTGGGGGTATGCCCAAAAAATGCGCGAAAATGCGAATTTTGGTCCAATTTGAGTCCGGAAAGGATTGTTTCGATCCGATTGACACAAGGACTTCCAAAAGGACTTCTAAGAGGACTTAAAGACATATAAAGAGACTTATAAAATGAGGAAAATCACAAGGATTAGAGAGATGAGAGACTAGATAGAGGATTCCATTAGATTAGATTAGAGTAAATTAGATCAAAACACTAGTTCTAATTAGATTTGGAGATTGAAACAACTTGAAGACTATTGAAGATCAAGAGCAGGACCTTGAGGGAGATGGAGATTTGCTGACAACATATTTATTCTTTACTCTACTCTTATTTTTATCTTTTATTGTTATTTCAAGTGTGGATTCTTAGTTTTAATTCAATGAACTAATTGTAACGACCCGATATTTTCTATATAAATAAATAAGAAATTTTGCGTATAATTTTTTTTTTATTTTAAGGATTTGGATTTGTACAAGATAATGTGTATATGTATTTATGTGGTAAATAAAAATATATTTATTACATAAATATTTATAAATAAATTTATTTTAGAATTATTAATTATTATAAAGTATATTCTTATAATAATTAATTTTAAGAAAGAAATGTTTTATTAATTATTTATCATAAAATATAATCATATATTATTTAAATAATATATGGAGTGAATTTTAGAATAATTATAATAATTATTTTATTATATGAATTTTAGTACGATTATTAAGTTAATTATTTTACCTTAATTATTAAGGTTAAATATTGTAAGATAAATTAGATATGGAATCCAAACCCTAATTTTGGATTTTGATCAAGGAATAAGAATAATATTATAATATTAAATGTATTTTGATTTTTCAGTGCTGTAGATATGTACTATATACGTGGACCGATAATGGTTGGTCAATTATGGTGTTATATGATAAATCCTAGTTTCTTGTGAAACCACTAATTTAAAACTCGAATACGAGTTCGGCTATTTAGTAACCGTGAATTGTGAGTTTAAGACTATTATATAACTATGTTATATGATTTACGTTGCATGTTACATAATGTTATGAAAATTAAGAAACCCCAATTATAAATTTAAAACCCTAGTTTATATTTGAATTTCTAATAATTAGAAACCCTAATTGGAAACCTAAACCAGAGATTTTGATTAGTCAGAAATTGTGTTACTGTGAATAATAACGCGTATGATAGATTTTATTGCTAATTAAGGTAAACCTAATTAGTAAATTAAAATTATAATTATTATGTTTTGGGAACCCTAATTATTTAAGAACACTAAATTTTATTTAGTAAGTTCTAATTAAAATTTTATTGAACTTTAAACTTAAATTTTTAAACCCTAGAAATTATTTGGGAAACCTTAAGGTTTAATATCTATTGATTTTAACCTAGATTCAAGCATCATGGACAAAAATACCCTTAAAAATGTTTTATTAGTTTACTAAAATAGCCTTTTGGTATTTGTTTAAGGAGCTAGAATGCAAGTCACCACTCTATATTTTATAGCACATGCCTACAACTCCTTCAAGCTTATCCACTTTGACACCTTGCATGTTAGATTCATTGCATCTAAGCTATATAAATAGATTAAGAGAGAGAAAATGGCAATTGCTAGCTCATTTTTGCACGAAGCACTCAAACATTCTCTCTCAACTCACAACCCATGAAATTTATAAGCTTTCTAGTCCCCAAGATCAGCCCCACGAAATCCCCTAACCAAATCAGTAGCCTTGAATCAAAGATTTCTCATAAAGGTATTAAACCCTTATTCGAAATCTGTCCAACGATCCTTTGTTAGATGTTATGATTCAGTGTTAAAATATGTTATATGTAGTGTATAATGATGATCTGGGTTGATAGATGTTAGATCCATAACATCTATAGGCTCGGATTATGTGTTTTTAAAAATCTGGGGAATTTTTTTTATGTTTACTGACAACCGAATGTCAGGCCCTTTAGATCTTTGGATGTTTATGGTTTTTGTGTTTTTAATGTTTGAACATGTAGTGTGATATGAGATCTGTAACGCCCCGAGAAAATCGAATTTTTGAGAATTAAATTTTTATTTTTATTTTTATTAAATGAATTTAATTAATTATTTATGGAGCAAGCTAATCGAACGTCGTTCTCTGACCTATAAATGTCAGAATGTCGTAGAATTTTGGCTGCATGGTAGAATTAAAGTGTTTGAATTTTCAAGATTAAAATAAAAGCTTTTCGAGAAATTTTTCGAAAAATACTATTCACACATTTCTGCTCGGGAATTATTTTTGAACTTCCGAGAAATACGTAACGATGGAATATCGAGGTGAGATGGAATATCCAATAATATTTCAGTTATGGAAAACGTAATATTTCGCCTGTGGACTTAAAACCTAACGTTTAAGGAAAATGATTTACAAGAAGGAAATGTAATGCGATTAATGAATTAAACAATGATCATATAATACGTAGGTATTATACGAAGTAATGAATACAAGTATGATATGGGTATTATTATCTTGATACGCATATAATGATGGTATGTCGTAGGTATTGAATAAGTATACGAGTTAGGATATGAGATTAGTACGTAAATTATGCGTTATAAGGCTTTAAATTTGTATTTATGAATAGAATTGTGTAAGAAATTGTAAAGTCCAATAAGATATTGATAAGCCCAAGTGGTTGATTAATGAGAAGCCCAAAGTAACTTAATGCAAGCCCAATATATAAGTTAGGTTAATTAAACCTTAAGCCCAAAGTAAGAATCCAATGGATTAGGAGGATCAATAGGGCAACCCATGATTATATGGGTGAATTAGTGATCAAGAATTAAATGTGTTGAGCAAGTAGACTTAAGTGTTAAGCAAAGGATAAGTTAAATAACTTAAAGGCTAAGTAAAGTGCTTATGCTTGGTGGCTAAGCAAGAGATAAGTTATGTGTTGACCAAGTAACTTAAAAAAGAAAGTAAGGGATAAGTTTAGTGGTGAGCAAGTGTTGTGATGGCCAAGTAAAAGTTGTGGAGGGCAAGTTAACTTAAGAGGTAGGTAATGAATAGTAAGGAGGTGGATGGTTTAATGACCATTGAGCCCTCATCTAGGATTTCCTATAAATAGGAAGCTCTTAATTCATTTTGTTGGTTGTTCATTTCCTCCAACACCTTATACATAATAAGTTGAGAGCTTATTTACTTGAGAGAATAAGCACCTAAAAGCTTGACTTCTATTATTAGATTTTCCATAAAAACTTATAGCTTAATGGCTTGAGAGAAAAAGCTAGAGTTCTTATTGAGCAAGAAGCAAGAAGAAGATTGAGGTTTAGCAAGTGATCATCAAAGGGTAAGCAACCTTAATCCTTGATTCTCTTTCTCTTCCATTGTTAGAGAATGGGGTATTGGTAGAACTAGTATGTTAAGGAATGATAAACCAAAGGGCTTAAGTCTTAATAAACCATATAAATCATGAATAAGTTATTCGTAATCATTTAAGTTACGAACTTGTGAAGAACAATAATGAAAGTATAAGAACTTGTAAGAAGTGGTAATATGTTTACATTAAGAAGTTAGCATGATTAATAAGATGTAAGAATAAGGATTAAAGGACTTAACTTATTAATAAGGCATAAGCAATGAAATCAAGTATGTTATACTTTAATAAGTAGTTTATAAGTTTATGAGTTTAGAACTTATTAAGAACAAGTAATAACTTATCATGTTTATAAGTTAACAAAGCATGTATGTCAAGATGATAGTATGATGGATTGAATCCAATTGAAACGGTTTAAAAATCTCAAGTAATGAAGTTTCGCCGGAATTCACACGATTAGACGACGATCGTCGAATTCGTGAAATTCTCGGAATGGAAGTCGAACTTTGATATTGAGCTTGGAAACATTGGTTTTCAATGGAGACAAGTCGTATTTGTCATTATAGAGTTGCGGAATCGAAAATGGCCGAATTTCGACTAAGAATGAAGAAATGAGTGTTGAACGTTCCCAAACGTTGATCGTTTTCGTTAAAAATAGACTAATAGGTGAAATTTTTGCAAACGAAGTCGAATAGATAAAATTCTTGCATGAACGCATAGAGTACATAAATTGTGAACCATAGGCTCTTGAACGAGCCAATTTGGACTTATAACGAAGAAGTTATGAGTCCGGGAATCTCGCAAAGTTGAAAATCTGTCAAAACTATATGTGGCTCAGAGTCAGCGCATTGCGACGACTCAAAGCTTAATGACCCAGCGTATGTGACTGCCAAAGTGAGCTTTAGACATCTGCAAACTCGCTGCCACAAAGACGATAGTTAACAAAGGGACTCGCGCCGCAGCGCCGAGTCCGGTCTCCAAGCCCTCATGGGCGACGCCACAGCGCGGCACAACAAAGGATCACCGGCGCCGTAGCACCAGTCTTAAAAGCTGGACAATAAAGAAATGTTTACAAGTAGAAGATGAAGGGAAATTGTTGAGTAACAAACTAATGAACTTAATTAAACATTATCAAGTCATAATTGAACCCCAAGTATGATCACTTAAGGTTAAAAGATAGTTAATTGAAGATGAACGTAAATGATATTCAATGTTAATACTTCACCGATGACGATCGAGTTTCGATTAATAACGTACGGACGTTAGTAAGCCGTGAGGAAGGATAATTAACTCGAACCGAGATGTATTAATGAAATAATTTCACTTAAGTATAAGAGAACGAAGTTAGTAAGAATGATGTAAAAGAACGACGGAAAGCTTCGAACCAATAAATAACAAATCTAATACTGGATTAGATTGAGAAGAAGGGTAAGATTATTTAGGAACTAAGTATGTTCATTCATGACCTAATGTGGTATGTTATGTGCTTATGTGTTGTAAAAACTATAAAGGGCTCAAAGGAAACGTAATTGTCTCAGAGCGACGCATTTGAAGGCAAGTTTTTCTTAAATGCTTGTCTAACCTTCGTGTTAGCCGTGTTTTCAAATGATTCAAGTTATGAGATGCATGTATGGTTTTAAAGAAAGAGTCGATGCCGCTTTAGCTTTCGGCTAGACTAATCTTGATAGAGTGATTGATTTATTTACAAGTCTTTCAATATAGAATTGCTAACGCTATCCTATGCCAACTCTTTGGTACGGATTCAAGGTAAGCCTGAATATGTATAAACAACTGTATTTTCATCGAGTATTCGATGGGCACGTGAGGTTGCCACAACTTAAACGAACACACGTTTAATGGATGTAGTGTTGATCAACATAGGTACTATATAATTGATCACCTAGATGTACTCGTAAGATATCCCGGACTTACGGACTTCGTGTCGGGTTGTCCTTTTCAAAGAAACTGTAAGACGTTCACGTCTTGAACCAGAATTGATGAATTGATGAATATTATTATTGTAAAATGTTTTCAAGGAAAAAGGAAAGCTATTTTGAATTATTGATAGTACTTCGTAACTATCATCCAGTTATTGAAGATATACGATTCCTATGTTTCAAGCATGCTTTTAAAATGAAATTGTTATACTTGTTGAGCTTGTTATGCTCATTCTTGCTTGAACCATATGAATGCAGCTTAGACGATATGACCGAAGGATTCTACAAGGATAAAGAGAAGGCTAAAGTGAACGTGTAGATTACCTATGTAATAGTATAGGTTTGTAATGATAATATTTGATATTATGACAAGAACAAATGTAATTCGGTTATAAAGAACACGGGAATGGTAGTATTGTTTTGGAATATATATATGACATATTCGTTCTTTTGAGGCATTTCAATTGAATGTTTGTGTGAACTGTAGCACCGTGGAGCACCATATGTCGAGTTGAAAGAGACCCAGATTTGGGGGCGTCACAAGTTGGTATCAAAGCATTAGGTTATAAAACTTAAGGGGGGAAAGAACCTTAGGCTCATAACCTCGTTAAGGAAGAGAAGTTCAAAAGAAGAAAAAAAAACTTGAGCTTTACTCGAGTTGAATGAGTCAATAAGGTATTGAGAAAACTCAGTATCAAAAGATTTAAAAGATGGAAAGTAACCTAAATAAATTAAATGTGATTTGTGCTTATACGATTACGTGTATGTGTACTAATCAACATATGTGTTATTATAGGATGTCGATCGATAGCTTGATGTATAGAGATATACACGCGGTGAGCGAAGAGCTTGTGAACCAAGTAGAGCACAGCCTGTACCTATCTTGGGTGGCGGAGGTACCAATAGTGATTCTAGAGGAGCCTGGGAGGCGGAGGAGTACTTTTCCGAGGAAGACTACTCGAGAGGAGAGATGGATATAACGTCATACCTTAGTATGATGAATGAGATGAGAAGCGAAAAGAGAGGTAACATTGATTACTACGGTGGTACCTACATTGAGTCATCACCTCCGGATGCAATGGAAGCATTGTATCGGGTAGTAACTTGACAGAATGTGCAACTGAGTGCAGGTTATGCGAGAATCGAGTGAAGAGATTAGTTATCTCCATAAAGCTAAGATGTCTGCGTAAGAAGATTTTGAGTTATAAAGACGATAAAGAAGTGCTTATGGCATATGAGCTAGGAATTTTAAGGCGGTAGGATGAGCTTAAATGAAGAGAACCGGGGAGAAGGATCTGAAGATATACACGGATGTCTTACATCCATGAGAGTGCACATAAGGATTTCAAGTCAAGGTTGCTTGTTATTCCATTGAGTCGGGACAAACCCGTCATATGATTAGTCGGGATCTCAGTAGCAATGATTGCAAATGAGAAACACGAGGATCTTTGTTATGCATTATTAGAAATCTAGAGTTATAAATATGTGTGTAGTGATGTAAAACCCTCTTTTTTGTATAAAAGGGTAGTCTTTTGTAAATCCCAACTTTTGTGAAGTTCAATTGTGGGATAAAAATGTAATAGCTTTTGGCTATGAAAACAAAATGTAAATAGTTTCAAACTATGAAAGAAGCATATGAATATAATGAAGTTTTCATGGAAATGATTTGTTATAATGCGATTTGGTATGTGGCGATTAATAACGAAGTAAGTAAATAGATAATAATGAAATTTTATTTAATCTAAAAATGTCGCCAGGGAGAAGATAACGTAATAAGGAAGCGGAATCACATAATGATAATTAATGGGGTCAAAACAACCCTATGCAAGAGTTCGTTAAGTTATTAATGGTTGTATTTACCCAAACCGGGGGTAGAGTACCCGTGAAACCTAAGGTAGCTAGAACGATTACCTTTAAAGAGTTTAAAAGCATAGGTCCGCCGGAGTTCAAATGAACGACGGACCCAATCGAGGCCCATACCGGGGTAAAAGAAATAAAGAAGGCGTTTGTTATTACAAGCGTAGGTGAGATGCGGAAGTTTTCTTTTGTGACTTACATAAGGAAGAGTGAAGCAAAATTTTGGTAGAAGGCTCACCAAGGTGGGGCTAGAATAGATACAGTAACATGGGAACAGTTCAAGAAGGTTTTCTTCGAGAATTATTTCCCTATAAATATGTGAGGAGGAGGATAGAGATCAAGTTCTTAGAACTTAAGCTAGGGGACATGACATTTCCCAAGATCTGCACCAAATTCAATGAATGGGCAAGGTTTATTTCACATTAGGTGGACACTGAGGAGAGGAAGGCTCGTAGGTTGGAGCAGGGCCTGAAACCCTAGCTCTATAATGGGATTTTGGGGATCTAGAGTGTTTCCTATGGGATCATTCTAGAGAAGGTGATTATAGCATAAGGTGATAGTGAGTTGTAGACTCAATACCACAAAGAGGGAAAAGAATGACAGCAAGAGAGAGGGAGGGATCAAGGCAGAGAATGCCAGCGGCAGTATGGCAAAAGGAAAAAAAAAATTTACTCTGGGGATACTGGAGTGGGACAAGGGGACCCTAAGCGTAATATCGAAGAGTGTAAGACAAGTGAAAAGACTCATCTAGGAGTCTGTCTGGAAGGTATTATAAATACCTTTAAAACATTAAGGTAGAGAAGGAGGAAATAACTTTCGTTAAATTATATTCGTGAAAATTATTTCATGGATAATAGAAGTAAGTAGGTATCGAGAGATAAATCTTTTTCATGTTGAGAGAATTTGAGGAAATTCTCGGTATGAATGGGTTGATTAACCATGGAGCTATAACAAATAGTTATAAGTAAAGTGTGAACCTTTAGTTTTCTTAGAAAATCTAAGGTAGTAATTTACTGATAATAAAATACCGCTGACATTATTATTGTTGAACCATGACTCAAGTTAGGTTGGTGTTAAGGAAGAGGATGAGTTGTTACGGTTGCATATCGACTATCATAATAGGAGTAAGATAGCGGTTAAGGATAAATACCCATGGCCCAGGATCGATGATCTATTTGGTCAGTTGAGAGGGGAAAAGAATTTTTATAAAGATAGATGTATGTATGGGGTATAGTCGGTTGGAAGTAAAGAAGAAGGAGGAGGTACCTAAGATGACGTTCAGAATTCGTTATGGTTATGACAAGTTTTTGGTTATGTCATTTAGGTTGACTAATGTGCGGAAGCAGGTTTTTTCGTAAGGGGTGCCAATCAAGTCGGTGGCCAATTTGATAGTTACCCTTGTGGGATGCTATGGTTGAAGGTACCATTAGCGTCACAGGATTTAAAAGAAAGGTTGATTAAGGCACCTGTATTATCTTTATCAGATGATACGAGGAAGTTTTGTAGTGTATCTCGATGTTTGCATAGATGTTATGATTGCGTGCTCTTATAGCATGGCAATGTCATTGTGTATGCATCACGCCAGTTAAAGGGTTATGAGGAGGTCTATCCTACTTATTATCTATAATTGGTAGCAGTAGTTTTTGAATTAAAATATGAAGATAGTATTTATACGGAGAGAAGCGTGAGATATACAAGGACTCTAAGAGTCTGAAATATATCTCCACACAGAAGAGTTGAATATGTAGTAGAGAGAGGACTGTGATATCTTATATCATTCAGGGAAGGTAAACGTTGTAGTAAGCCGCGTTAAGTAGGAGGGTAGGGAAAAGCTATCGATGCTAACGACTCAGAATGAGTTAATAACGGAAATGGTAAGATCAGAGTTAGAAGTTAAATTACGGAATGAAGGGGTAGAATTGTTATTCAAAACGTAGACTCAATCCACGATAATGGAATGAGTTAAGTAAGTACAACTAAGTAACGAGGGATGCAAGCGAATGAAGAAGATGATGCAGGATAAGTAGAAGACTAAGTATAGTCTTATTTTGAGGGAGGAATTTGAGTTCCATATAAATATAAGTTAAAAGAATAAACTAAGATGATATAGAGATCGCGTAATGTGTTAATAAGTGTTTAACTTCCAACTCAGATTATTGATAGGAAGTGATAAGTCATGTGAATTAAGATAATACCTTCGATGAAGGTGAAATAAAAGAACCCCAATGTCAAAGAAGCATTGTGGGAACTCGAGATTAAAATAAAGGAAAAATTATCCTCTGTGGTGTAGGTATTATTAGCGAGATTCTGGGGACAGAATCCTTATAAGGAGGGAAGAGTGTAACGTCCCGAGAAAAATCGGATTTTTGAGAATTAAATTTTTATTTTTATTAAATGAATTTAATTAATTATTTATGGAGCAAGCTAATCGAACGTCGTTCTCTGACCTATAAATGTCAGAATGTCGTAGGATTTTGGCTACATGGTAGAATTAAAGTGTTTGAATTTTCAAGACGAAAATAAAAGCTTTTCGAGAAATTTTTCAAAAACACTATTCACGCATTTCTGCTCGGGAATTATTTTTGAACTTCCGAGAAATACGTAACGATAGAATATCGAGGTGAGATGGAATATCCAATAATATTTCAGTTATGGAAAAATGTAATATTTCACTTGTGGACTTAAAAAAACCTAACGTTTAAAGAAAATGATTTACGAGAAGGAAATGTAATGCGATTAATGAATTAAGCGATGATTGTATAATACGTAGGTATTATACGAGAGATAATGAATACAAGTATGATCTGAGGTATTATATGATACGTATATAATGATGGTATATCGTATATATTGAATAAATATATGAATTAGGATATGAGATTAATACGTAAATTATACGTTATAAGGCTTTAAGCCAATTATGAATTTGTAGAATTGTAGGATAGAAATTGTAAATATATTGAATGGTTAAGTCCATGTGATTTATTAATAAGCCCAATGGTTGATTAATGAAAGCCCAAAGTAATTTAATGTGCAAGCCCAATGATTAAGTTTGTTAATTAAACCTTAAGCCCAAAGTAAATATCCAATGGATTAGAGGATCATAGAGGCAACCCATGATGATTATATGGGTGAATTAGTGATCAAGAATTAAATGTGTTGAGCAAGTAGACTCAAGTAGTGTTAAGCAAAGGATAAGTTAAATAACTTAAAGGAAAGTAAAGGCTGCTTATGCTTGGTGGCAAGCAAAGAGATAAGTTATGTGATGACCAAGTAACTTAATGAAAAGCTAAGTAAAGGATAAGTTTAGTGGTGAGCAAGTGTTGTGATGGCCAAGTAAAAGTTGTGGAGGGCAAGTTAACTTAAGAGCTAGGTAATGAATAGTAAGGAGGTGGTTGGTTTAATGACCATTGAGCCCTCATCTAGGATTTCCTATAAATAGGAAGCTCTTAATTCATTTTGTTGGTTGTTCATTTCCTCCAACACCTTATACATAATAAGTTGAGAGCTTATTTACTTGAGAGAATAAGCACCTAAAAGCTAGACTTCTATTATAGATTTTCCACAACAACTTATAGCTTAATGGCTTGAGAGAAAAAGCTAGAGTTCTTATTAAGCAAGAAGCAAGAAGAAGATTGAGGTTTAGCAAGTGATCATCAAAGGGTAAGCAACCTTAATCCTTGATTCTCTTTCTCTTCCATTGTTAGAGAAGGGGGTATTGGTAGAACTAGTATGTTAAGGAATGATAAACCAAAGGGGTTAAGTCTTAATAAGCCATATAAATCATGAATAAGCTATTCGTAATCATTTAAGTTACGAACTTGTGAAGAACAATAATGAAAGTATAAGAACTTGTAAGAAGTGGTAATATGTTTACATTAAGAAGTTAGCATGATTAATAAGATGTAAGAATAAGGATTAATGGACTTAACTTATTAATAAGGCATAAGCAATGAAATCAAGTATGTTATACTTTAATAAGTAGTTTATAAGTTTATGAGTTTAGAACTTATTAAGAATAAGTAATAACTTATCATGTTTATAAGTTAACAAAGCATGTATGTCAAGATGATAGTATGATGGATTGAATCCAATTGAAATGGTTTAAAAATCTCAAGTAATGAAGTTTCGCCGGAATTCACACGATTAGACGACGATCGTCGAATTCGTGAAATTCTCGGAATGGAAATCGAACTTTGATATTGAGCTTGGAAACATTGGTTTTCAATGGAGACAAGTCGTATTTGTCATTATAGAGTTGCGGACTCAAAAATGGCCGAATTTCGACTTAGAACGAAGAAATGAGCGTTGAACGTTCACGAACGTTTATCGTTTTCGTCAAAAATAGACTAATAGGTGAAATTTTTGCAAACGAAGTCGAATAGATAAAATTCTTGCATGAACGTATAGAGTACGTAAATTGTGAACCATAGGCTCTTCAACGAGCCAATTTGGACTTATAACGAACAAGTTACGAGTCCGGGAATCTCGCAAAGTTGAAAATCAGTCAAAACTATATGTGGCTCAGAGTCCACGCCGCGGTGCGACTCCAAGCTTAAATGACCGTGTACATGGCATAAAAGTGAGCTTCAGACTCATAAACTCACTCAACCACAGTAGCGATAGTTAACAAAGGGACTCACGCCATGGTACCGAAGTCCGGTCTCCAAGCCCTAATGGGCGGCGCCGTGTGCATGACATAAAAAAGGATCACCAGCACCATGGCACCAATTTTAAAAAGCTGACAATAATGAAGAATGGTTTACAAGTAAAAGATGAAGGAAATTTGTTGAGTAACAAACTAATGAACTTAATTAAACATTATCAAGTCATAATTGAACCCCAAGTATGATCACTTAGGGTTAAAAGAAAGTTAATTGAAGATGAACGTAAATGATATTCAATGTTAATACTTCACCAATGACGATCGAGTTTTGATTAATAACGTCTTGGACGTTAGTAAGCCGTGAGGAAAGATAATTAACTTTCGAACCAAGAGTTGTATTAATGAAATAATTTCACTTAAGTATAAGAGAACAAAGTTAGTAAGAATGATGTAAAAGAACGACGGAAAGCCGAACCAATAAATAACAAATCTAATACGGGATTAGATTGAGAAGAAGGTAAGATTATTTAGGAACTAAGTATGTTCATTCATGACCCTAATGTGGTATGTTATGTGCTTATGTGTTGTAGAAACTTTAAAGGCTCAAAGGAAACGTAATTGTTATCTTTATGCACGACGAAGGCAAGTTTTTTCTTAAACGCTTGTCTAACCTTCGTGTTAGCGAGTGTTTTCAAATGATTCAAGTTATGAGATGTATGTATGGTTTTAAAGAAAGAGTCGATGCTAGTTTTAACTCGGCTAGACTAATCTTGATAGATTGATTGATTTATTTACAAGTCTTTCAATATAGAATTGCTTAACGCTATCCTATGCCAACTCTTTGGTACGGATTCAAGGTAAGCCTGAATATGTATAAACAAATATATTTTCATCGAGTATTCGATGGGCACGTGAGGTTGCCACAACTTAAACGTACACACGTTTAATGGATGTAGTGTTGATCAACATAGGGTACTATAGTTGATCACCTAGATGTACTCGTAAGATATCTTGGGACGTACTGAACTTCGTGCTTGGGTTGTCCTTTTCAAAAAACTATAAGACGTTCACGTCTTGAACCAAAATTGATGAATATTATTATTGTAAAAAAGGAAAAAGAAAGCTTTTTGAAGGAAAAGGAAAGCTATTTTGAATTATTGATAGTACTTAAATAACTATCATCCAGTTATTGAAGATATATATGATTCCTATGTTTCAAGCATGCTTTTAAAATGAAATTATTATACTTGTGAGCTTGTATGCTTATAGCTCATGATTACTTGAACCATATGAATGCGGCTTAAGAACGATATGACCAAAGGATTCTGACAAGGATAAAGAGAAGGCTAAAGTGAACGTGTAGATTACCTATGTAATAGTATATTGGAGTTTGTAATGATAATATTTGATATTATGACAAGAACAAATGTATGGTTATAAAGAACACGGGAATGGTAGTATTGTTTTGGAATATATATATTACATATTCATTCTTTTGAGGCATTTTAAATTGAATGTTTGTGTGATGCATAGTGTATAGCAAACCATGAGCACCATATTTATTTTTTCGGTTGAAAGATTTGTTAGTTGCTTTGTGATCATGTTGATTGTTGGAGCTTGTAGTATGTTACTATGTACTAACATCTAGGTTAATAGGATGTATGTATTGATCGAAATCACGATTTCGAAACCCGAAAATGTATGATCGTTTTAACGACCCGCTCTGGCGATTTAGTTGTTGTTATCTATCTCTTCCTTGACATGTTGGCTACACACTGAATATAATAAATCAAAAACGTCAAGTTGTGGAAGCCCACTTGTTCTTCATTTCTAGTAACCTGAAATGAAGAACAGCTTCCGATGAATTAGATCTCCTTGAGGCTTTGTGATCATGTTGATTGTTGGACTTGTAGTATGTTACTAGTACTACAAGGTACGATTTAAAGAAATCCCGAAACTTAACATTGATCTAAAGGGCTATGAATGTTCTTGAGGGCTCAAGATTTACTACGAATTATAATTTAATTTAATTATTTTAATTTCAAAATTATTTAAAATAGTTATTAATTTAGAAAATTACAAAAATAATTATAAAAATTATTTTTAAGTTATAAAAATAAATATTAATAATTTGATATATTTTTCATAAATATAAGTATTTATTTAAATATTATTGATAATTAATTTATTTATTAAATGCATTAAATAAATTAATTAAAATCATTTTATTATATTAAAAATCATTTTAAATGATAATAAGTTATTTAAAAATATTTTAAGTTATAAAATATAACTTTTAATATTTTAAAGCAAATTTCATTAATTATTTAATATTAATGATCACTAAGTTATTTACTAAATGAATTAAATAAATTAATTAAAAATGATTTTGTTATATTAAAAATCATTTTAAATAATAATAAGGTATTTAAAATATTTGAAGTTATAAAATATAACTTTTAATATTTAAAGATAAATTTCATTAATTAATTATTATTAATGATATTAAGGTTATGTAATAATTATATTAAATAAATTAATTTAAAAATGATTTTATTATTATAAAAATTATTTTAAATGAAAATAAAGTGTTTAAAGATATTTTAAGTAATAAAATATAACTTTTAATATTTAAAGATAATTTCAATAATAATTTAATAATAATTATTATTAATTTATTATTAATGATATTAAATTTATTTAATAATTATATTAAAAAATAGTTTAAAATGGTTTTATTAATTTAAAATTATTTAAAAAGGATATAAATGAATTAAAAATATTTTAAGTAATGATTAATGACTTTTAATATTTTCATAAATAGTACATTAATATTTAAATATTAATGGTAATTATTTAAAATGATTTTAAATGTTTTAAAAATCATTTAAGGGTAATATTAATACTTTAAATAACTTTATCATTTTAGAAATGATTTCATTAATAATTTAATATTAATTAACTATTAATGATAATAGGATTGTTTAATACTTAAATTATTTAATAATGATTAGATGTTTGAAAATTCATGATAAATTATAATAAATGTTTTAAAATTATATTAAGTCATTTAAAAATAATATGACTAATACTAAGTTACAAGACATAGTCTTATACTCGATAATTACCCGATAAAGTTGTCGGTACACCGACGCCTTTCAAAAATTGATCTGGACTTAGTTAATTTAATTAGATATGTGATTCAATGGTTGTTAAACATATGTGACAATATGATTAGGTTATGTCTTTAATGATCGCAATAAGCGGTCTTATGTGTTATAGTATGTTATTCTAATCGAATCAGACGATCTTATTAATGATAGGTCGTGAGATAAAAGATAAAACGAAGTTGCAAACTGTAAGCAGCGCATCAGACAAGTATCTTACCTTTGTATTTTCTTTATGCAATGGACATGAGTAAGAATGTTTCTAAATTATATTATTATTGTACAGATTATTAACCTTATATTATATACGCTCATTGATTATCAACATGTTAGTATATGGTAATTCAGATATATATATATATATTCTATTCGTTAATTTCTATAAATGGTTATACAAGTGTCCTCACTTGGATAATCATTGTATTTAATCACATGTTGATATACCTTTGTCAATTACCCGTATATATATATATATATATATATATATATATATATATTATATATATATATGAATTATAGATTATTGTTGAAAAAAACCTTTGATTTGGAACCCAGACAAGTGTGAACATCTCTATACGAGAAAACTTTTATGCGCCCAAGGCGGACAGAGTGAACGATACCCTCGTTCTTGCACGTAGTATTGATCAATTCAGGGCATAACGAGCTGATCACCCCGTGCTAAGTAAGTTATGACGGTTTTGCGATGAATTTACATTTATCCTATTCGAAAATTGAAAATATGTTCATAGCATGTCACCTAAACCCTATTTATAGTCAGTACGTAGTTTCAAAGATTTGGTATAGAATTGATATATTATTATCATTGGTACAGATTACTTCACAACTATTGAATCGGTGTAGAAGGGTAGTATAAAGAAAATATTTGAATTCTTTCAGCTTATATATATAATTGCTATTACTTGTTGGGCACTCAAATGCTCATCCTTGCTTAATTTAAATGTTTTCAGCTAAGTGTGAACGACCAGAGAACTCTGCTAAGTACAAGGGAAAGGAAAAGGTTGCTGAATGAGAGAATGTTATTTTATGCAATAATTAACTTTATTAAGACAAGTATGATATATATTATCTATCATGGGTTGTAATGAATGTTTAAAGGTTACGTACTTGGGATTCAGACTCTGATGATATTTAAATTAAGTTGATCTTTATATTATTGTTATTATTATTAGTATTATTCTGCTCATAGAAATGGTATCGTAAAGCACCGAGTTCGGGTTTCAAATACCCGGATTTGGGGGCCTTACAGGTTGGTATCAGAGCTTAGGGTTAAAAAGCTTAGGTGGGTTAGACCTTAGGCTATAACCTTAGAACAGAGGGAAACGTTGAAAATATAAATAACTCATATAGAGTTTAAAAAGAGATGAATTGAATAAATTCATCGTCAAACAAAATAAAAGATAACTTATATAAAACTCTTATTTGCTGTGTATAACCTATATGATAATCAAAATAATTTATATGTGTAGATGTCTGGTGGAAAAGGCTTGTTATATGCTTATAGCATGAAGAATGATCAAACCCATACACCCGAGCTGATATCGAAGCCAATAGCTGAAATAGAGACTCACAATGAAAACAACTCGGACGAGGTGGTTATCATAGAAAATGTAGTACCAGATCCGGAGATGGTGGAGCTGACAGATAGTGATTCGGACGCTAAAGTTGAAGCTGATCAAGCATCAACGGAGGTGCAGGATCTGAGGAACAAGGTTTCTTCTCTGGAAAGGCTGTGGGAGATAGAAAAGTTGTTAAATAGTCAACTGCGACAGGCATTAATAGAAACAATGGAAGAACAGGATAAGCTTAAAATCCAAATTGATCAGATGGGAGCCTCAAGTAACACATCGTGTGCAGCTCCGAGCAAGAAAGGGAAAAGAAAGATAGAAGATCAGGACTTAGGAAAATCTGATAAGAAGAAAGGGAAAAGAATATGTTACCTTTGCGGCTATGAAGGACATACCACTCTGTATTGTCCTGACTATAAACCAGGAGCACGTTTTATCCGTGGGATAGAAGGTCATCAGGCGAGAGGTTGTCCAAGAAAAAGGTGTAAGAAATAGGTAGTATAGGTTCTGTTGTGTAGGTGTGTTTAATATAATATATATAATAAGTATGTCTGTTTAATGTAATGTTCCAAACTTTTGTAATGATCAAGTTTGTAAATCCCGACTTTTGTAGTCACCAAGGGATAACTAATGTTTAAAGCATTATGTGTTATGTTATGTAAAATATTCGTTAAATGAATATGAATCTATGTTTGAGTAATGAAACAAGTTTAATATATTAAACTTATGCGATAAGGTTTAGAATGTAAGTTAAATTTATGATTTCATTTAATTAGATAATGCCACCAACACGTCGAAATCACAATCAAAGGGCAGAAGAATCTGTCAATAACGTTGAGGGACAACAACAAGCAGACTCGATGCAACACTTTGCAAACATGGTAGCGCAAGCTATGCAGCAAGGAATACCAGTCGCTGGAAGTCAGCCGGATAACCGCTTAGCGAATTTCAAAGATTTTAAGGCTGTAGGATCGCCGAAATTTAAAGGTACAATTGACCCTGTTGAAGCCGAGACTTGGGTTAAAGAGATTGAAAAGGCGTTTGAGGTAGCTAGGGTAGCTGAGGGGCAAAAGACCGCTTTTGCCACCTACATAATGATGGGGGAGGCAAACTTTTGGTGGGAAGTGAATCAGGTGAGGGCAGGAGAAGGTGTAGTTACATGGGATAGGTTCAAAACTTTGTTTTTCAAAAATTATTTTTCACCAAGTATGCGGGCTAGGATGGAGGTAAAATTTTTAGAGTTGAAGCTGGAAAACATGATGGTGTCAGAATACGCCACGAAATTTAATGGAGTTAGCTAGGTTTGCCCCGCATCAAGTTGATATGGAGGCTAGGAAAGCGAGAAGGTTTGAGCTGGGATTAAAACCCTGGCTCTACAACAAGGTGTCAATGTTGCAAATCCCTACAATTGCAGCAGTCATGGAGAAAGCTATTATTGCTGAGGAGGGGAGTGAGGTTATGAGCCTCTACAACGAGGAGATGAAGAATAAGGGTAAGACCGAAGGAGCTGGGAAGGTGGAAATTAATAGTGGGAATAGGGGTGGTAGTAGCAAGAGGAAGGGGAGCAGTTTTGGAAGTGTGCAGGTAAAACAAGAAGGTGTTAAGAAGACAGCAGTACAATGTAAGAATTGTGGAAAGGACCACTCGGGGGAATGTTTGAAGGGGAAGTTCGTGTGCTACAATTGCGGGCAGGAGGGCCATATCTCTCCCAACTGCCCCAATCCTAGAATGAACAGTGGTTGTTTTATTTCCGGGTCAATGGAGCACAAGGTGAAGGATTGCCCAAAGAGGAGGATGGAGGCAGGTAGTGTGAATATTGGCACACGCAGCGGGACTTTAGCAATCACCGGACCGACCTCATCAAATAAACCAACAAAATCAACAACAAGGGTCTACAACATGACTGTCCAGGATACGATGGCAGCTGGTAATGCAACATCAGGTATTATTCGTATAACTCTTATTTTCTTTTGCATGATTTTCCTATATATAGTAAATTATTTTTAAAGAAATTTTGAGGGAGGAATTTGAGTTCTTTTAGAAATTAAATTTATGTTTAATCAGAAAGATAGGCTTTATGTGGATAGTTAAAGATCAGTTCGATCAAAGTTGATCAAGATCTACTTGTAATGATTATGTATGCTATGTACCCTTGTATGTATAGGTTTTAAAACGGTGATTCCGAGGACGGAATTTTTATAAGGGAGGGTGAATGTAACGACCCGATATTTTCTATATAAATAAATATGAAATTTTGGGTATAATTTTTTTATTTTATTTGAAGGATGAGGATTTGTACAAGATAATGTGTATATGTATTTATGTGGTAAATAAAAATATATTTATTACATAAATATTTACAAATAAATTTATTTTAGAATTATTCATTATTATAAAGTATATTCTTATAATAATTAATTTTAAGAAAGAAATGTTTTTATTAATTATTTATCATAAAAATATAATCATATATTATTTAAATAATATATGGAGTGAATTTTAGAATAATTATAATAATTATTTCATTATATGAATTTTAGTACAGATTATTAAGTTAATTATTTTACCATTATTATTAAGGTTAAATATTGCAAGAGAAATTAGATATGGAATCCAAACCCTAATTTTGGATTTTGATCGAGGAATAAGAATAATATTATAATATTAAATATATTTTGATTTTTCGATCTTTGTAGATATGTCTTTGTATCATTGGATAGATAATGGTTGGTCAATTATGGTGTTATATGACAAATCCTAGTTTTACTGTGAAACCCTAATTTAAAACTCGAATACGAGTTCGAAGCTATTTGGTAACTGTGAATTGTGAGTTTAAGACTATTATATAACTATGTTATATGATTTACGTTGCATGTTACATAATGTTATGAAAATTAAGAAACCCCAATTATAAATTTAAAACCCTAGTTTATATTTGAATTTCTAATAATTAGAAACCCTAATTGGAAACCTAAACCAGAGATTTTGATTAGTCAGAAATTGTGTTACTGTGAATAATAACGCGTATGATAGATTTTATTGCTAATTAAGGTAAACCTAATTAGTAAATTAAAATTATAATTATTAGAACCCTAATTATGGTTTGGAAACCCTAATTATTTAAAAATCCTAAATTTTATTTAGTAAGTTCTAATTAAAATTTTATTTAACTTTAAACTTAAATTTTTAAACCCTAGAAATTATTTAGGAAACCTTAAGGTTTAATATCTATTGATTTTAACCTAGATTCAAGCATAATGGACAAAAATAACCTTAAAATGTTTTATTAGTTTACTAAAATAGCCTTTTGGTATTTGTTTAAGGAGCTAGAATGCAAGTCACCACTCTATATTTTATAGCACATGCCTAAAACTCCTTCAAGCTTATCCACTTTGACACCTTGCATGTTAGATTCATTGCATCTAAGCTATATAAATAAATTAAGAGAGAGAAAATTGCAATTGCTAGCTCATTTTTGCACCAAGCACTCAAACATTCTCTCTCAACTCACAACCCACGAAATTTATAAGCTTTTCAGTCCCCATGATCAGCCCCACAAAATCCCCTAACCAAATCAGTAGCCTTGAATCAAAGATTGCTCATAAAGGTATTAAACCCTAATTCGAAATCTGTCCAACGATTCTTTGTTAGATGTTATGATTTAGTGTTAAAATATGTTGTATGTAGTGTATAATGATGATCTGGGTTGATAGATGTTTGATCCATAACATCTATAGGCTCGGATTATGTGTTTTTAAAAAGTTGGGAAAATTTTTTTATGTTGACTGACAACCGAATGTCAGGCCCTTTAGATCTTTGGATGTTTATGGTTTTTGTGTTTTTAATGTTTGAACATGTAGTGTGATATGAGATCTGTGATCTAGAACTTGTGGCAGGACCAGATCATGCATAGAATGTCAGTTAATCGTGGTCAAACATCGTTGACCGCATTGACCAAGCGGATCTGGTAACCCGAACTTGCCCGAAATCTCGGCAATGACAAGTTCATGGGCCCGCATCTTTCTTGTTTTTGTTAATTGGATTTTTTTGTTGTAACAAGATTGTTGTATGTTGTTTAGGCTACATGTTTAACCTTGTAGAACATCTAAATGATTAACAGGATGCATGTAGTGTACGGTCAAACCATGTAAGACGATCACGATTTCCGTTTTCTGGGTAACCCAGAAAACGTATAATCGTGATTTCTGACATGGGTTGACCGATTAAAATCTGGCGATTTAGTTGTTGTTATGGTGATTATATGTGATTTATCTCTTCCTTGACATGTTTGTTACACACTGAATATATTAGATCACAAAACCACTGCACAAGAATCAAGTTGTGGAAGCCCAAAAGTGGACAGTCGAACTGTTCTTCATTTCTAGGTAACCCAGAAATGAAGAACAACTCTGACAGCCACTTTGGACGATTAGATCTCCTTTGTTAGTTGCTTTTGTGATCATGTTGATTGTTGGAGCTTGTAGTATGTTACTAGTACTACAAGGTATGACGAGCAGAAATCCCAAAACTTAACGAGCTAAGATCTACACGTGGTCAAACGTGTGCTCACTTGTTAATCAAGCTATGAATGTTCTTGAGGGCTCAAGAACACCTACGGCGACGACGCTTTACGTAAGCTAAAGGCTATAGCTTACAAAATTAATAATTATATTTATTTTAATTTCAAAATTATTTAAAAATAGTTATTAATTTCCAAAATTACAAAAATTATTTTAAAAATTATTTTTAAGTTATAAAATTAAATATTAATAATTTGAAATATTTTTCATAAATATTAGTATTTATTTAAATATTATTGATAATTAATTTATTTATTAAATGCATTAAATAAATTAATTAAAAATGATTTTATTATATTAAAATCATTTTAAATGATAATAAGTTATTTAAAAATATTTTAAGTTATAAAATATAACTTTTAATATTTTAAAGCAAATTTCATTAATTATTTAATATTAATGATCATTAAGTTATTTACTAAATGAATTAAATAAATTACTTAAAAATGATTTTGTTATATTAAAAATCATTTCAAATAATAATAAGGTATTTAAAAATATTTTAAGTTATAAAATATAACTTTTAATATTTAAAGATAAATTTCATTAATTAATTATTATTAATGATAGTAAGGTTATGTAATAATTATATTAAATTAATTAATTTTAAAATGATTTTATTATTATAAAAATCATTTTAAATGAAAATAAAGTGTTTAAAGATATTTTAAGTTATAAAATATAACTTTTAATATTTAAAGATAATTTCAATAATAATTTAATATTAATAATTATTAATTTATTATTAATGATATTAAATTTATTTAATAATTATATTAAAAAATAGTTTAAAAATGGTTTTATTAATTTAAAATTATTTAAAAGGATATAAATGAATTAAAAATATTTTAAGTAATGATTAATGACTTTTAATATTTTCATAAATAGTACATTAATATTTAAATATTAATGGTAATTATTTAAAATAATTTTTAAATGTTTTAAAAATTATTTAAGGGTAATATTAATACTTTAAAAGTATTTCAAGTTATTATAAATAACTTTAACATTTTAGAAATGATTTCATTAATAATTTAATATTAATTAACTATTAATGATAATAGGATTGTTTAATACTTAAATCATTTAATAATGATTTCGATGTTTGAAAATTCATGATAAATTATAATAAATGTTTTAAAATTATATGAAGTCATTTAAAAATAATATGACTAATACTAAGTTATAGGACAGAGCCTTAGACTCGATAATTACCCGATAAAGTTGTCGGTACACCGACACCTTTCAGAAATTGATCTGGACTTAGATAATTTAATTAGATATGTGATTATTTGTGATTCAATGGTTGTTAAACATATGTGACAATATGACTAGGTTATGTGCTGATAACAATAAGCAGTGCTATGTGTTATAGTATGTTATTCTAATCGAACGAACGATCTTATTAATGATAGGTCGTGAGATAAAAGATAAAACTAAGTTGCAAATCAGAAGCGGTAGCGATCGAAAAGTATCTTACCTTTGCATTTTCTTTATCTGATGGACATGAGTAAGAATGTTTCTAAATTATATTATTACTGTATGATTATTAACCTTATATTATATACGCTCATTGATTATCAACATGTTAGTATATGGTAATTCGATATATATATTACATTCATTAATTTCTATAAATTATTATACAAGTGTCCTCACTTGGATAATCATTATATTTAATCACATGTTGATATACCTTTGTCAATTACCAAAGTATATATATATATATATATATATATATATATATATATATATATATATATATTGAATTATAGATTATTGTTGAACAAGATAAAACCTTTGATTTGGAACCCGAGATAAGTATGAACATCTCTATACGGGAAAACTTTTATGCTCCCAAGGCGGACAGAGTGAACGATACCCTCGTTCTTGCACGTAGTATTGATCAATTCAGGGCATAATGGGCTGATCACCCCCCGTGCCCGTAAGTTATGATGGTTTGCAGATGAATTTCTGTTTATCCTATTCGAAAATTAAAAACAATATTCATAGCATGTCACCTAAACCCTATTTATAGTCAGTACGTAGTTTCAAAGATTTGGTATAAAATTGATATATTATTATCATTGGTACAAATTACTTCACAACTATTGAATCGTTGTAGAAGGGTAGTATAAAGAAAACATTTGAATTCTTTCAGCTTATATATATAATTGCTATTACTTGCTAGGCACTCAAATGCTCATCCTTGCTTAAGTTAAATGTTTTCAGCTAAGTGTGAACGACCAGAGAGCTCTGCTAAGAACAAGGGAAAGGGAAAGGTTGCTGAATGAGAGAATGTTATTTTATGCAATAATTAACTTTATTAAAACAAGTATGATATATATTATCTATCATGGGTTGTAATGAATGTTTAAAGGTTACGTACTTGGGATTCAAACTCTGATGATATGTAAATTAAGTTGATCTTTATATTATTGTTATTATTATTAGTATTATTCCACTCATAGAAATGGTATCGTAAAGCACCGAGTTCGGGTTTCAAGTACCTAGATTTGGGGGCCTTACACTAATTCTTTGTTTGAGATTATAATGGATCTTATTGTGTAGTTTATTTTAATATGCTTCGTTATCAATTATTATGTTCTATTGTGAGGATTGTCTATTGTGATTTGGACTTAATTTTTTAATTGATTGGCCATCAATAATCGTGATAATCTATATGAACTCGAGAGATGAAGTATTGATTTATATCTTATCATGATAGCATGTGTTCAGGATTTTGTTAGTAGCTTAAACTTGATGATTGTTAAGGTAGAGATATGCTTGACACCTCATGTAATCGGATAGAGAACTTATTCTTCAACCTTATTCAATTGTAATACACATAGAGATATAATGGGTTAGTTGATTAAGGTGTTTAATAGATTTCTATCTTAATTGTGGATTGACGTTAATATGGGTATTATGCATCGAGAGGTGGTTTTATCTACTTTAGTGTTCTTGATTAACAACTCAGGATAGAAAATATTTGATGAAAAGTGTTAACTTAAATGAAGCAATAAGTGAAGTTGTGATCTTAAATCTCCGTTATCTTAATTTAACTAGTGGAATTTAATAGTAGTTTAATTTATATAATTTGAAATCCATTCGTTTAAATAAGATTGAGTTGGTTACGGGTTAGTACTTGGTGATTTTTGTTAAATAATTCCCTATGGGAACGATACTCAACTTATCACTTTATTACTTGTTGACCACGTATTCTTGCGTGTTATGCATATATAGATTTTACCCAACAAGTTTTTGGCGTCGTTGCCGGGGAGTTAGTTTAATATATTTTTTCCAATAGTAGCTTCAATCAAATTAGTCTTAATTTAAACATTTATTTATTTATTATTATTATTATTTTATTTTATTATCTTATTCTTTTTCTCTCGTTTCAGGTACCATGGATGAATTTAATTATCAATGGTCGTATACAAGAATGACTCAGCCAAGGGGGGGCGGAGAATGATGGACCCGCGACACTATCTGCATTATCAGCACATATTGAGACATTTTCGAGGAGGTTGGACGCTTTTGCAGCACAACGTCATCAAAGTGTGGCGGTTACTTGCAATTATTGTGCTGGTAATCATCTGAGTCATCAATGCACCGTTAGTTTTGGGCCTGGACAACACGGTGGTGAATACCTCAACGATTATACATATGCTAATTATCAGCAAGTTTGGGGGTATCACACGAATTCATCATGGAGTGATACTTATGAAGATCAATACTACGCTCCAAATCCAACATTCACACCGGAATTTTCATGTCCACCTCCATTGCCACAAGAAGAAAATCCAAATCTGAGGGATGTAATATTGAAGGGCATAGCAAACCTAGAGGAGATGAGTATTAGCCTAGAGGAGATGAGTATTAGCCAAGAGCTATTAACCCAAAATTTTAATAATTGGATGGAACAACTAGTCACTACCTCAACCAATGGTCCTCAATACATTGCTTCCAAGATTGAAATATGAAAATTCAAGGCTTGGGGAATTATTGTCCAAGTTCATAGCAAATGAGGAGAAGATGAGTAATCAAGCGAAGCCAAATCAAAATCTTACGGATCAGACAGAGCAAATGACTAAAGCTGTAAGCAACCTTCCTCCAAACACTTGGCCTTATGACATGGATGACGAAATTGACGGAGAACCCGAACCAAATCTACGACTAGGATGAGCCACAAGATATCGAAAGTGTGGAGACAATTTGGGATAATGAAATAGAGGTCGACGAAGATCTAAATGGGTCTCCAACAATGATCAAAGAGTCAGTCACATTTGCAAAATCATGCCCACTTGATAGTCATGTCATCGGCGAAGCTCTTGATGACATAAGAGCGAGTACAATTTTGAATCCATGGTGGGATGAGAAAGAGAAGATAGAGGAAGAGCCCATTATGTGTGACAAGCTTCCATGCCCCCAAAGTGATCACATACACAAAGGAGAAAACACCTAGATGTGGGACGTTCTCGATGGAGAGCATACTAAATAAGAGCATGCTAGGTGACTTTGATGCATTGGCCATCACAAATGGGAACCTACCAAAAGCTATATTATTTCCGATGGATGGAGGGTTCCTCAATTACCAAAAAGGAATTGGATAGCGTTGACCAGACAAAGTCAGGCCGAAAGACTATAATTCAAGCGCTAACTAGGAGGCAACCCAGGAATTTTTTTATTTATTTATATGCTTTCCTAGTTTATTTAGTAGATAGAAATCCAATTGTTATTCTAATCCATGTTGTGACGCCCCCAAAATAGGTATACATCACCCATCTTGAGTCGCCAAATATATGGTACAAAATTCTACAAAATTCAAATACAAACTTAAATATACAACATGAGCTGTGAGTTTTAATACAAATATTGTCATCTAGACAATATCCACACTCAATGGAGTCCTCATTACATTTATTATTACACTATTTCACATAATAGTGAGGACTATTAATGCACCATCTAGGACCATCACTTTGTTCCCCGACTAGGCCCAGCTACGTTCTCATTTCCTGAAGAGAATAATGAAAGTAAAAGGGTGAGCTCAACTAGCCCATTAAGAAATATTATGGCTAAGATAATGCAGAATTAATTATCGTTAGCCTTCAACAGTGTTAAACTGATACAATATAACAAACATCAAGTTTAACTGTAGCGGAACAAACAATCCATTAGAAGAGTCAAGTAGAGAATAAAATCTACTATCTTGTATGATTTAAAAGGTTTTTCATCACTTTTATCGCTGAGACTCAGCTTAATAAATAATTCACATCACTAAATCATCCCTGCACTACAGGCCAAGGATATTCTTTAGTATCACGACCACGAATTATCCATGCACTATGGGCCAAAGACAATCGTGTTTTCATCAACGGTCCTGATCATGCCATAAAATAATTCATCTTTGCACCCTTGGCCGAAGAGAATCCATAGCCATAATCATACCAAAAACTGTCAATCAATGCACTACGGCCAATGAGGATTTTTACCACATCATTCATCACATTACGATCATGATTATACCGAATAATCCCTGGTCATAATCACACCAAGTCCATCTATGCCCTACGGGCCAAAGATGACTTTTACCACATCATTTATAACATTACGGTCATGACTATACCGAATAATCCCTGGTCATAATCATACCAAGACCATCTATGCACTACAGGCCAAGGATGACTTTCAACATAATATAAACATGAGGATGATGACAATGACATATTAATTCAATAAAACAAGTTCAAGAATTAATTTATCCATGAACCAATAACGTCCAAATTGTCAACGTGATACTTCTTTGTAGAGTAAAATTTAAGAATGCTCAGAAGAATATTTTCATGAATAGATATTGGATGAAGCGCAAATATCAAGGATATTCCACTAATTTCATGGAGTATAGAAGTCAAAACTTTAACCAACTAAGTATAATAGAATATATAAAACTGCAAATGGATTTTCGCCCGCCATACGGTAATCTACGTAGACAGATCATTTCAACAATTTAATAAGGAACAAATACGAAGGATCATTCACCATGCATGTGATAATCCACATAGACAGGTTATTCCAACAGAATAATAAAGAATGGAATAACATAAGGATTCACCATGCGTGCGATAGACTGCACAGACAGGTTATTCTCAACAGAATAATAAATAATGGAACCAGGTCCGGCATAAAATGCACAGATAGGATATTCTGATAGAATAATAAATATTGAAACCAGGTCCGGCGTAAACGCACAGACAGGATATTCCGACAGAATAATAAAGAACGGAATAATAAATAATGGAACCGAGTCGAGCAAAATTAAATCTGCAAGCGAGGATATTACGGAGAATAATAAAGAACGGAATAATAAAAGAATTTCACCATGAATACGGTACTTCGCATAAATAGGTTATTCCAATATAATAATAAGGAATGGAATAATAGAGGAATTTCACCATGTATGCGGCACTTCGCATAAACAGCTTATTCCAACATAATAATAAATAATGGAATAAAAGAAGAATTTCACCATGTATGCGGTACTTCGCATAGACAGGTTATTCCAACATAATAATAAAGAATGGAATAATAGAGGAATTTCACCATATATGCAGTACTTCGCATAGACAAGTTATTCCAACATAATAATAAAGAATGGAATAACAGAAGTTCTCTTTATGAATATAAAAGAATAATACCCCTTACAGGTACAACAAATAATATCCCTTACCTTAGAAAGAAGAGTACTGGATATAGAAGTAATGAAGTAGCAGAACATTTTTCTTCTTTCTCTCTATAGTTTCTCTCTCTAGAGTTTCAATGAATTCGTAAGAAATAATGAATGAATGAACTTCTATTTATAGAAGACTGGACTGCATAGTAACTAACTCATGAACGGTCCAGATTAATTTACTTTAATCTAACGGTCCATATTTAAAGCAAAATCTTTTAAATAAAATATAATATATTCTATTTATAATCTAATAAAATGAATAACTTTATAAAATATTTTACTATGCAAACACTATGCATAATAAAATATAATATATTCTAATTATTGTCTAATAAGACAGATAACTTTATAAAAGTATTCTGTTTTACATAAAAAGATTTTACTATGCAAAAAACTATGCAACATTATGCATAATAGAATATAATATATTCTATTTATAGAATAACTTTATAAAAGTATTCTGTTTTATATAAAAAGTTTTTCTGTTTTATTACATTAATAATACCAATAAAACAAAACTGACTGACTTATCATGTAAGCATCAATAATCAATACCGTGTGCTACTATGCAACCACACGTATTACTGTACTTTTACTATCGAGTAGTTCAACAGTATTAACGGTTAAACTTCCGCCGTTATTTTCATAAAATATTTTTCTCGTTTTCTCAATCCGACAATAATTTCGTTGCGGGGTCCACCAATGATTGTACCGTCATACGGATATTCCCCGACAAAAAGAATATTCCCTGACCAATCGAATATTATATAAAAACTTGCATACTTTTCAAAATTTATAAATACTACCCACAACTATAACACTATCTCAAATCCACACCATAATATTCAAAAAAAATATTTCGAGAAAATTAAATATTTATTCATAAAATCTGGGGTCTCACACATGTTGTCTCTCTTCATTGCAGGTATTGGAGGTCCAATGGATAGGAAAATGATCATCACCGCCAATGCCACCATCACCATCACCACAAGCTTAAATGATTACATGGAAGTCCTCGTCCACTTCATGCTTTATTTTACAATGAGAACATTGTAATTGTTATGTTTGGGGAAGTTAAATAATTTAGTTTTATTTATGTATGCATTAATGTAGTGTAATTGCATAATAGTTTGCATAGTAGAGTAGTTGCATAATAGTTTTTATTTATAACTAAAAAAAATCAAAAATAATAGTTAGTTACTATGTTCATCTTGCATGATTCCAGTTGTTAGATAGTTACAGTTTATTTTGGCCAATGATGAGATTGAAATTGGGTAGACAAGTATAGTACTGACTATTAGAGCTTAGATGTGATTTCTTGTTATGAATTGAGTCTTTTTCTGTTTGAAACTTGTATAATAAGGATAGCACAGTAAAAACAACTTGTTGATTGATTGAGTAAATTGATACATAATGGGATTCTAAAGGATAATGCTAGTTTGAATGAAAAAATGACAAGAACAAGTACTGATGACGAAAGTTAGACAAGAACCTAAGTTTGGGAGAATATTTGGGGTATATAAGCTATAAAAAAAAGAAAAAGAAAAAGTATGAATAAACACCGTGGCGTGCTTGTCTAGTTTTGTGGCCTTTGTTACTTGAGCAAGTAAGCCCGAGGGGATTGTCTTTACACCTAGCGCCTTAAGGTCTTAATGGTTTGGGAGTCGTTGGTTGAAATCTCGTTAAGGTAGCATTGAAAAGCCTAAGAGAATAAGACATTGCATAGCTATGTGTATATAAATTTTTTTTTGAATAAAATGGGAATTAAGAGCAAAAGCCCCCGTAGATGAATAATAAAGCATAAGTATCCCATGTTGACCCGCGATATTGGTAATTATTTGATTTTAGTTGGATCTAGCTTATTTTTGGATTTCTTGAGTTTACACTGTATGCTGCCTTTGAAAAGACTTGTTATGTGTTAAATTTGATTTTATATCAGTTAACATTGTTGTGGAGCACACACACACTATATTAGTGATAACAGTCTAAGATTTGATGATTGATTGAGAAATTATTGATTTGTTCTGATATGATGTATTATCGTGTTTACTTGATTTTTCTAAGTTCGATTGAATAGACTTGTTTCTGTCATTACTGCTGGATTCGTAGGCATGTAGATTAGTTTCATTGCATTATTGTTTTATGTTTTTGCTTGAGGACAAGCAGAGGTTTAAGTTTGGGGATATTTGATAAGTAGGTTTTATACCTACTTATTCGATATCTGTTACTTGAATTAGTTGCTTAATCTCATATTTCTTAGTTATTTTTCATGCATTTTGTGTTCGTTTTGTAGATTATATGCTTGGGAGATGAAATTGCAAAGAATTGGTATGAAATCGCAAAGAGAAGCAAATCCTGACATCATTTGGGCTTTCATGTTCTTGGGTTGGAACCTGGATTATATTGTAAAGCTTCTTCTTAGCTTTCCGGAATATCTTGAATCATTCCAATCGGAGTTCGGATGCAAGAGTTATGACATTTGTACCAACGAACGTCGAACGTCACTGTTTTGGGTGGTCATTTCCATAGCAGTCACTTCCAGGCCAATTTCGACCTTCATACGTCTTTTATTTCTAAACTCTTAAAGAATGAACGTTGTAGAGCTTGTCGATATCTTTGATTGGATAGGTGCGCAGGCCTAGTAACGCTTCCCGGATCAAACGTTATGGCCGTTTTCCTAAAGGACATCAGAACAGAAATTTTTCCTTCACAAAACCGCCGCCGGGGTGGGCATGCAAGTCACAAGACAGGCCCCTAGCCCACCGGGGAGGGCCCAAAAAAAGCCTAGACCCCCGCCGGGGCAGGGGTATGCCCTGAAAATGCGTGAAAATGCGAATTTTGGTCTAATTTGAGTCCGAAAAGGATTGTTTCGATCCGATTGGCACAAGAACTTCCAAGAGGACTTAAAGACATATAAAGAGACTTATAAAAGGAGGTGAATCACAAGGATTAGAGAGATTAGAGACTAGATAGAGGATTCTATTAGATTAGATTAGAGTAAATTAGATCAAAACACTAGTTCTAATTAGATTTGGAGATTGAAGCAACTTGAAGACCGTTGAAGATCAAGAGCAGGAGCTTGAGGGAGATGGAGATTTGCTGACAACAGATTTATTCTTTACTCTACTCTTATTTTTATCTTTTAATGTTATTTCAAGTGTGGATTCTTAGTTTTAATTCAATGAACCAATTCTTTGTTTGAGATTACAATGGATCTTATTGTGTAGTTAATTTTAATATGCTTCGCTATCAATTATTATGTTCTATTGTGAGGATTGTCTATTATGATTTGGACTTAATTGTTTAATTGATTGGCCATCAATTACCGTGATAATCTATATGAACTCGAGAGATGAAGTATTGATTTAGATTTTATCATGATAGCATGTGTTAAGGATTTTGTTAGTAGCTTAAACTTGATGAGTGTTAAGGTAGAGATATGCTTGACACCGCATGCAATCGGGTAGAGAACTTATTCTTCAACCTTCTTCAATTGTAATTAATATAGACATATAGTGGGTTAGTTGATTAAGGTGTTTAACAGATTTCTATCTTAATTGTGGATTGACGTTAATATGGGTATTATGCATCGAGAGGTGGTTTTATCTGCTTTAGTGTTCTTGATTGACAATTCAGGATGGAGAATAATTGACAAGAAGTGTGTTAACTTAAATGAAGCAATAAGTGAAGTTGTGATCTTAAATCTCCGTTATCTTAATTTAACTAGTGGAATTTAATAGTAGTTTAATTTATATAATTTGAAATTCATTCGTTTAAATAAGATTGAGTTGGTTACGGGTTAGTACTTGGTGATTTTTGTTAAATAATTCTCTATGGGAACGATACTTAACTTATCACTTTATTACTTGTTGACCACGTATACTTGCGTGTTGTGCGTATATAGATTTTACCCAACACTTCCGATTTCTTTTACTCGGGATTGGCAATGATGACCAGATTGGATGTGTGATCCAAATCTTTTAGGATGTTTACGTTGGGGTTATCACCAAAGTCATTAATCCTTAATACAGACTTGATTTCGAAGATGTGCCTCTTGTGTATAAGAGATCTGTGGGGATAATGCTCTGTCTGTTTGAGGATGCGTATAACATATTCCATCATCGATCATCCCCGATGATGCTGATCTTCCCTGGCTTGTATCGCGAGGACATATCAATGTTCTGTTGGATTTATTGCCATTAGCATGTGTTGTCAAGGCTGCCTGACCTTCGCTGACCCGTACATCACCAGATAAAAACCCCTGTTGGGCATACTGCCAAGGCTACTTGACCTTCGCTGACGTGTAAATCACCGGAATATGCGTTTTAACCGCCGCCGGGGAGTTGTTTAATCCTCGTTAACGTGTAAATTAACGGCTGAAATCATCGGATGGCTTCCGATGCTTCGTTGGATTTACTTGCCAACGGTTACAATGATGTCAAGGCTGCTTGACCTTCGTTGATATGTGTGTCAATAGAACATTGTGTTATAACCCCCGCCAGGGAGTTGTACTTTGACATGTGCAAACGCGTGATGCACCTGTCGGGGTTATATTATGTAGTATGCGTTGTGACCACCGCCAGGGAATCTCTTCTTGAGTCTGCGTTGTGACCCCCGTCGGGGATATTTGAGAATGCGTGATGCCCCCGCCGGGGATCTCGTTTTGAGAATTAGGGTGATGACCAGAAATTGGCAGTTTATCACAGGAATGGAGTTTTGAGGGGCACCAGTGCCTTGCATAGCGAATATTACCCCTACTACCGCCAGATCCTTGTTGGGAGTTGTGGCAGAGGCGCTCAAGGGCAGGATTGTCCGTACGGGTCCTTTGAGCGTAGATGCTATGAGTGGGCTGTTGAGCGAGCCCATGCTAGATGATGTCAGAGTTAGGGATCGCATTCTTCGGCGATTGTTCCTGATGATCATTAGAGGCTGCTTCATAGCAGATAACTCTTCTACGGTGTCGTTCGCTTTGATCAGCGTTACGCGACATGTGGACCGTATAGGAGAGTATGATTGGGGTTCCTACACCTTCGCCTATTTCCTCAAGGGCATGCGTATGCGTTCGCAGGGCTTGACCGAGGCTTGGATAGGATTCTACCCATTTTTGCTGGTGAGTATTTCTCATGTAGTTTCCCATATGTAGGTTAAGAGTGTTTACTGACCGCAAATGTTTGCCTTTGTGTTGGAAGTCTTGGGCCTATAAGAGGCTTCAATGTCTGCGTCCTATGAGTGTGTTAGGTTTAGATACATATCCACAAGGACGGCGATGGCATCATTCCATACTGGCGGAGGTCCCTGTAGCTGAGGGTTTCACTCATTGTCGCCTACAGCTGGAGTTATTGACAGCTGACATTATCACTTGGATTCCCTATTCTGGGGAGCACTTAACCTTGGGTTTTGAGGATGGGTACCCGACTGGTGTCGAGTACGTAATTTCCACTCGTAGGGTTTCTCTCTTTACTGATGGAGGATGGGAGCTCTATATAGGAAAGCGTGCTATTAGGAGCACCACATGAGAGATTCGTATGACAATCTTGCTTCCTACTAGGCGTTATTGGCATGTGTCACAGTCACCCGTCATTGATATCCCATTGTTGGGGTTAGACGATTTTATACTGTCATAGCTAGGGTCGCTGCACTCAGGAGATGTTCCAGCGATTAGTGGTCCTCTCGTACTATTGGAGCCCAGACCCGCGCCACTCAGTTCATGGGGGATATGGTTCCAGGATCCGTGATGATGACGGATTGGCTAGCCTGTGTCCAAGATCCGACTCATTTGACACAGATTGACAGTTGACTCAGTGATTGGACCGGTCACATTTCTTTATCCGAATTTGGGCAGAGATCTGGCAGAGGCAGATTCGTTTTATCCTCCCAGCTCAGGAGTTTGCCCCTTAGATGGCCCATTTGGCTTTGTCGGCGCAGATCCTCATTTGTATAAGCCTGACATCCCTGTTGATAGAGATCCAGTGACTCATAAGGAGTTACATCAGGTGGACAGGATTGATGATGTATATATTGACACCATTGTCTTCTTCTGATGTATATTCTCATTATCTCTTTTGATAGGCCTCTGTTAGATATTGGGTGGATGTGCCCCATTCTCTCTATATCTTTTGATAGGCCTCTGTTAGTAGTAGAGCGTCAGTGCCCTATTTCCCTGTATTTTTAGCTGTACAGAGATGATGATATACTTAGGAATGTACGTACTATTTTCCATTCCCTATATCATATTGCCATCTATGCTTCCCAATGTTTCCTATTTCTAGATAGAAGTAGGATATACTTACAAGTACTCCCTCACTCCGAGAATGAAAGTGATGATTGATTTTATGCAAATTTAAAAAAAATGTCAAATGATAAAATTATTCATATTTAAATTCTGACCTAATTGCATTTTTTTTTATACATGACTAGTGATATTATATAAATATTTATAAATAATAAAAATATGACATTTAATACTAAGGATATTACATAAAAATTATTGTAAAAAATAGATTATTTAATATAAGTTAATATTTAACTTGAGATTACATAAAATAATAAGAACTTTTATTCTTAGACGGAGGGAGTAACTTAAATCATGAACATATTTTTAAGTCAAAAAATAAAACATAAAAAGAAGAATAGTAATGGTATACCCTACCTATTCCTTGTTCTCCTTTTACCTTTTTTGTAAGACCTCGAATTTTATGAAATAAAAGTATTCAATTTTCCTATTTAGTAAATGGTTAAATTGATAAAAAAGTTAAAGTTAAGGGTGATATATATAAAATTTTCAAAATACGCAAGTGGTTATAAAATACTCATTTCTGTTGGTGAATATTCGTTTAGTCGTGGAATATTCTTTCTGTCGGGGAATATTCGGACGACGGCGCATCCATTTGTGGGCCCCATAACAGAATAACTGTCGGATGAAGAAAATGACAAGTTTGAGTTTTATAAATAAACGACATAATTGTTACCGTTAACACTTTTGGAATACCTGGTGGTTAAAATACAAGTCTGCTGTGATTGCACAATAGCACACAAGATTATTACATGATTTTTTTAAATTATTGATTCTTACGTAAGAAGGCATTACTCAATAATTGTTACAGTAATTACTTTTCAATATTTTATTTTACTGATTCAATAATTGCTGCGTTGCTATTTTATATTGTTGTTGTTCAATAATTGTCACCGCACATTATTTCTCATTATCAGATCAATAATTCATATTTTTTGAATAATATTATTAGATAGCATTATTGGAAATGTCTAGAAAGTTCTGTCAAGAAGAGGTTTGGTCACCTAATTGCGCGCCAGTAAGGAGAAATCCTTATCGGAAAGCCCACTCTTTCCTGGAAACCACCTGGTTGTCATAATTGTGATTCTGTAATATTATTTGTGAATAATTAATTATTGATTTATATGATAAGGAAATATTTATTTGATGCGGATATAAATGATGGATTTATTTATGTGGTTATAAATGAAGGAATTAATGTTGAGGTGTTTGTAAACATTCAAAATTTTTCTGCGCACCTGTCACTAATATTGTAGGAGGACAGATTCGTCTTTCAAGAGAGAACCCTAAAAGATAGTTCATATCCATTTCGGATACTACCGGAAGTTCAGCATCAACCCCAGAACACACTGGGAGTAACAACTCCAACCTCAGAGATAACCTCGAGGCGTGCAGATCCAATACCAGAACACACACCGGAGAAGACCGATTAATCTAGGAAATAACCCCGAGGTATCCAGTCTCAGTCCCAATCATGGGAATAGCCATCAACCTTGGTGATCAGCCCAAGGAATGTAGTTCCGGCGATAACCCCGGAAATGATTGTTTCAAATGCAACCAGCTTTAATCTCGACGCTCATAATGAGACACCTAGTACCAACCTGGAGGTATGACCGGGAGGACAGGCACACCTCAGAGTTGACACTGAAGACCTTCAACACTTGTAGCAGTCCAATCTCAGCAATAACCTTGAGCAACGTCTGCTTTATCAGCCCAAACCGGCAATACCTCCGGTGAGGGGCAAAGGCATCATCTCGCCACTCTAAGGCCACATCACGTCGTCTCAACATTTCATACATACATTTTTACATAATGATGTCCCACAAGATTCAAGGAAAACCAATCCCGAGTGACTATTGTGCAGGGTAACAGATAGAATTTGAAGCTTGAAGACCGGAGGGCATCGTCCCATCTTTACTGACTTTGTACAAACTCTAATCCAATGCCATTGTACTACTCTCGACAACGGCGGTCTGAAATAGGTCCTATATACCTCAGTTGGATGCCCCGATTGTAATTCTAAAGTTCGAGTGAACATTACAGTGCCTACGTGCGTGCATTTGCGAGGCAACTGACTTTGAGAAACCCGGCACCTTGGGACAGACCCTTGAGTGCACTGCGGCTCCCCCATCTATAAATAGAGGGCTTGGTGTGGCCATTTTAAGAAGAGAAAGAGCGATGAAGCCCTGTCAAATTTGCTCCATACTTGCAGTATACTGAGTGCTTTCCCATTTTATACACTTGTGAGCTCACATATAGCTACTTTTGTACCAGCGGGAGCCGAGTTTCATCCACTTCAAAGATATAGAAGCCTACTTTGGCAGCCCACTGTAAGCCTTCTCACATACTTTAAAGCCTTTCTCTTCATCTCTGCACACACCCTTCTTCACGTTGAGAGTCGTGTTGCGTGTGTTTGCCCAGACTTCGGTCCGTGGTTTTATTTCAGTTTGTATATACATATATATTTATATATATATATATATATATATATTTCTATATATATATATATATATTTATATATATGGACTAACATTATCGAGTTATGCTTGATTGAGCCTAGACTTGATTACTATAGCGTTTATTTGCTTTATATATATATATATATATATATATATATATATATTAACTATGTGTGTCGGACTTTGTTCGATGAGCCCTAATTTTACATCCTAGCATTTACTTGCTTTTATATATATATATATATATGAACTGTTGTCGAACTCTTTCGATGAGCCTTGATTTTACATCCGGTGCGTTTACTCGCTTATATATATATATATATATATATATATATATATATATATATATATATATATGAATCTGTTGTCGAACTACTCGTTCGATGAGCACAGATTTTACATCCGTGTGTTTATCTCTTATATATATATATATATATATATATATATATATATATAAATCCCCACAGAGTTCACTTCATGGTGGTTGATAAACTTCTGACTTTCTTTACGTTTACGTCTGCTGGAGTTCACTTCGTTGCAGTTGATTGCTTTGTACAACTTTATCTACATTTTGTCATGCATGGAGTTTCCTCCGTGGTGGTTGATAGCTTTACGACTTTATTTACGTTTAAATCACTTTGGAGTTTCCTCCGTGGTGGTTGATAGCTTTATATCTTTATTTATATTTTCCGATCCCCATGGAGGTGTTTACGTGGTTGGTGATCATGTATGTGTGTATATATATATATATATATATATATATATATATATATATATATTCTGACTTTTATATATATACACCTTCATCGCTATCGCTTTCATACAAATTGCGGTATCGTATGCTTTAGGAATCATGTGATCACAAATTCACCTATTGGATCTAGATTCGGTTCCGTGATGGACATGTCCAAATATGGCGACTTATAAATTATTCTCATGTATCTCGAATTTCCTCGAGATGGTTTCCATACCCACGAGGAAGTCGGCATTATTTTGTATATTATTTTCGTACGGATGCCTCGCATCTATAAAATAAAATCAATCAAGCCGAACACTTAATAAAATGGAAGTGTAAAAGGTCTCAATTACTATTGAGCACCAGGGTTTGAAAAAAACCTTTTTTATAAAACATCATTGCTATATCTTGCTAAAACCTAAATTTTTACATAAATTCAAACCCTGTGTATATAGGTGCGAACGAGGCCTCGCACTACTTCCAAATAACAACACATTGACCCCCCACACACACACATTCAGATAATAGTTTCTTGAAAAGAGGCGGTCACCGTGCTAACACGGATGTCGGGGGGTACCTAACACCTTCCCTCCGCATAATCAAATCCTCGGACCTTAATGAATCTCGGTTTCACTAACCCGTTTAACAGTGTCACATCATTGGGTCAATGTGAAAACCTTTTCTCGGTTGTGTTGGTACAACCATTTAAAAAACCAACTGGCGACTCTTAATAGTCCATCGTCGACATTATACATGTCGGACCTTTTTCACTTGTTTTTTCAAACAAATCTCACATAAAACGAGAACACCAAAGAGCAAGTAATGGAAATGGACAATTAAAAATCCCGATATCGACAGGTGGCGACTCTGCTGGGGACACTAGTAAGAGGACTTAAGCCGCTATTACAATCATTTCAAAACTGTTATCTGTTTGTATGTGGATGTTGCATTTACATTTATGATGAATGTGTACGAATGCATTTACATATTGCACTTAGTGCTTCACACCATATCTGCTTGTGATATTAGTGCTTCGCACATGTCATCATTTCCATACGGTGAGACGTGATGTATGTGAATGTATGTTGTGTGGTCCCTTCACCAGGAGGCTATCCCATCATTGTTTGATTACTGGACTCGTGGGAAGACTAATTCCCCGAGGCTCAAGAAAGGCACCACCTAAATTCTTTCCAGTTGAAAGACCGGATTAATTTCCCGTTGAGTAAATTGCGATGATTTGGGAACCTTTATGCCAAAAAGCCACGAGAGTAACCTAAGATAGGTCAGCCTCTAATAAACCCAAATTGGAGGAAAGTCTCTTCATGCTCTCTCATTTCAATTACTTGTAAACACAATTGCTTGTAATTACATTCCATATCTATCTCCATGTAATGAGAAATATGAAGAAATGTGTACACATACATAACATGCTATCATGTATTACAAAATAGCTGACATCCGTTTTACAGGATAAAATTCCTAAAATGGACACATCACATAGCATGTAATACACACATTCCCTAAAGACTAAACTATGCAAGTCTTTTGCAGGGAACCAATCAGACCTACTACCCGGTCAAAATCCAAAAAGGATACAGGCCTACAGTCAATCATGTCTTCATCTAACCAGACTGACCTTAATCCAGTTTCTCGCAAAGAATTTGACGGATTAAGCAAACAAATTAAAGATTTGGCTGTTCGACTTAAAGAACTACACCAGTCTACTCAGGGTCAAAAAATACCTATACATGTTGAATCCTCTACACAAAGGGGAAACCAGGTTATTAAAATACCTGAACTGCAGTTAGATACGACCAACAAAACTCATGATGCTGCCCATCTCACCAGAGATCCAGACACCGGTGACATCAAAAAGAAAGTCCTCCAAATGGAAGAGACCCTTCGTGCTATCAAAGGAATTGGAACACACAGGAGTATTTCATATGCTGACCTTTGTATTTTCCCTGGTGTTCATTATCCGAAAAAGTTTAAGACTCCTGACTTTGAAAAATATGACAGGTTAGGAGATCCGTACACACATTTAAAGGTGTTTATTTGAGAACTTGGATCTTATGCAAAGGACGAAAAGCTCAGAATGCAATTGTTCTAGAAGAGTCTAACTGGAGAAGCCCATTCTTGGTACACAAGATTAGACAACTCAAAGATCCATAGCTGGGGAGAGCTAGCACACGCTTTCCTCACTCAATACAGCTTTCAGTCTCAGATAGCTCCTGATCGGTATCAAATTACCAAGATCAAGAAACAAACTAATGAGTCTTTCAGAGAGTATGCTCAAAGGTGGAGACGCCTGGATGCCCAAGTTATTCCTTCTGTGACATCCCCAAATCAGGGTACTTTTTACCACGAATCTGGTGTACTAATTCTATAATTATTGCGGAAGATATAAACATAATTTGTTTATACAATAAACTTTTACACATCATTTCCAAGGTTTACAACCTTAACTAAATACATACCTTCAATATCTGAAAAGGTTTACAATACTATTTTTGTCAAAAATTTAATAAATCTAACTGCACTATAATTAAATCTTGAACTTTGCCTTTGCTTTTGTCTTTACTCGAGCTTTCCTCTAAATCTGAAAATTTTATCATGCTATAGCAAGGGTGAGTAACAAATTTGCCCAGCAAGCATAAGTTTAATTAAGGATATATCATGATTGAAAGAATTGAACAATAAGCTAGCTAACTTTCAACAATATAAACATTGTGAAAGAGCATGAACAAATTTTCTTAGTTGAACGACCAAGTCAATAAAAATGAATGGTCAATAATGAACATGAACAGATTAACTGAATCAAATGGTAATGAAGGTGATCAGCCTTTCATACCTGATTAACATTTACAACATGCACAACATGCGAATCAATAACCAGTATAGACGTGAATAATCAACAATAATCATTCACTAACATGCTTTGAAAATACAACTCAAGTTTGAGTTAAGGAAACTTGCCTGAACCACTGATTACAGCTAAGCAATATAATGTAATCTCTTATGAAAGACCTATCAATTATAAGATTGATCTTTTAATTAGTATAACATACCTTATTTCATAATACTATCTAACACTTAATCACATAGTCAAATATTAGATAATCTTAACACCATATTCATTTACTTACTTATAAACTCATCATCTTATATTAACTTGTCTAACATTCACTCCCAAATTTAAGAATTAGACATTACACCTTAGTCTGAGTATTATCATTATACTTTGATAATCTTTTCATTATGTCATAACTTATACTCATAAGTTATCCCTTTATATGTTATCTTAGTAATCTAGGCAACCTTTCAGTAAAATAAAATATCATTTCAGTAAATCGGATTACATTTCAGTATCCTGAACTTACTATTTCAGCAAACCAAAATCAGATTAGCAGACTAAATTCAATTTCAGCAACCTGAATTCAAAATCTTCAATTTCAATAACCTAAATTCACTATTCTTTGGCACGAAAATAACAAATCAACTTATTATTTTTCTATCTTTTGGGCAATCATATATACATGTATTTCATACACAAAAAATATTTTTCTGTAATTTTTCAACTCCCTTAAGTATTTTTCAAAAATCAATTTCTAGTTAATTCCTTAAGAAATTAGCTACCTCGTGCTTAACTCCAGAAATTCCCATCTCTTGGAATAATGTTATACATGTTAACGTGACCCTCCAGTTTAAATTTCGTGGCCATTGGAGTTATAGAACTCCGATTATAGCGATTTTTGTCCAAAAAACCCAAATATTGAAATGGCCATAACTTGCTCAATATAACTCAAAATGAGCTCATTTTTGGACAGGAGCTACCTTATACCATATATTTTCATTTCTCAAAAGGCCGGAATTTTTTGCACAAACTAAGTGGCTGAAACAGGCCCTGGAAAGTTCTTCGCAGCTTGTTTTTGTCATTTTGCAGCTTTGGAGTCCTTTGCTAAAAATAGTCCATACGGAAATCTAAAACTCTTTTTTCAATGATTCTACTCGGAGATGTTAGATAACTTATAGATCTAACTCTAGGACTTGACCGCACTCAAAAATTCGAAATATATTAGGAGATATGGTCATTTGAATCTCATGTTCCGTTTTCACAAAAATCTAATTTTTAACCTTTGGTGTCTTTTAAGAAAACTTTTCTATTTTCACATAAAATCAACATAGCACATCATAATACTTACTAATACCTCATACACCCATGGATCTACCATGATGAATGATCTATTTCATCAAACACAAAATAAAACACAATCAAGGTAAGGAAAAATTAGGGTTTTCTACATTTCTAGAAACCTAGTTTCATTTCTCCCCTTTTGATCCACTTTTAAATACTTTAACAAGTTAGATTCATACATGAATCTACATAAAACACATAAATAAAAGGGTCCTAACTTTCAAATCACAAAACCCTTTTCTCCATCAAATCCATAAAAAGAAAAGAAATTAATTCCTTAAAATTAATTTTTGTACCTTGACTTTTTAGCTTCTTTCCTTCTATACCCAAAGTAGGTTAGAAATCTTGGTTGCATGAGCTTAGGCCCTCTTCCTTTCTTCTTCTTCTTCTTCTTCTTCTTCTTCTTCTTCTTCTTCTTCTTCTTTTTCTACCATGGAGATTCTTCTCTCCTATTTCCCATGAAGGGTTGCTGCCCCCTCACACTATCTCTCTCTATATTTACGTGAGAAAAAAATGAGAGCTCACATGAACTACCAAGTTTGCTAGAAAAATTAAAGTGATTAGATTGAATCTCATCATATCTTTCCATATCTTGCTCTTCTCTCTCTCATTATTCAAGATGTAACTTGCAAGCAACATCTAAAGTGTTGTCCAAATAAAAAGATGACAACTCATGGAGTTTGTTTACCTACTAAAGCTACCTAATCATTACATTCCACTCCTTTTTCTACTCCTCTAATTTTTGGCCACATGGCCTCTTCATTCACCAATTTGGTTGATATTAGCTAGCTTAATTAATGACCATAATGCCCCTCCTTAAGTGAACTTTAATTGGGCCAAGCTTGGGCTCCCTTTTTATTTCTTTTTGGGCTTGCACCTTCTTATTCCTTTGTCTACTAATTAAAATGAGCTTGGGCTCCTCCACCAAATAAATTGGGTCATTACTAAACTTGCCCTTTATATTAAATATTGGGCTAGCTCAATAATTTAATTGTTCTTAAATTAATTAACTACCAGTCTCATGCTTAAATAAACAGTTGGGCTACAAATTAATTCTTTGAGCCTTAAAATCAAATTAGTTCTATACTTATTAATTTTTATTCATTCCCCATTATTTAATTAGGGTTCCCTTACACACATTAGTAAGTTAATTTCTTACTCATACACACTTATTTCCTTAACCCAATTAGACTTGCTTTAATTAGGTTATAAAATTAATTAATTGCAATATATAAATTAAATCTCTTAGACTTAGTATATATATTTATATACTAATATTCTCCCATATTATAACCTCTTAGGTTATTTAATTATCACACCTAATACATTTATATTAGTTCACGTAACTTAATTCTTAATTCACTTACTCCCATATTCATACAAGATAATTTAATAAATTGAGACATGGTCCACAATTCATAGATTAGGTCACTAGTATATAATTAAAATACTAGAACCACATACACATAATCTTATGAACTCATACACTAAATATACCTCATTATCAGACTATCACTTATAGTCTATCAAATCATTCAAATTCTTCTCCAAAAATTTTGAAATCCTTAAAATTCCTTTACAGAAACGTCCAATCCATACACTTATTTTATGTCTATATTTATTATTTAACCTTTACTCAATCTTTTAAGATTTTATAAAATTGTCCAAATTTTCGGGTTGTCACATTCACCCCTTCTTCTAAGAATTTTGTCCCCGAAATTACAGTCCACTAATCACCACTCCTTTTATTCAGCAAAACTAGGTTTTCAAATCAACCCTTACTTGATTTCATGCTCAATTTAATAGTACAACTTGCTTCCTAATATGAGGAGCTCTGCTACTATCACATTCTTCCATGACTTCAGTCTAAGGAGTTAAAAATTTTCAAATAATGTTGAGGGGTCATATAGACCATGAACACGTAGTTTTAACGATATTTATATCTCAAAACAGTAAATTATTAGTATGTTTACAATTACAAAGAAGGTAAACTACCGTTGCTAGTACTTTAGGTAATTAGCCTATCGTACTTTTACGTCATGCATAACGTATCAGTCATGTCTAGCGAATATTTACGCTACTAGATTGGATTATTTTATCCAAACAACATAGTTCACCTAAGTCTTATCATAAGGTTCCGCACCAAATCAATTTGGTTCGGGATAAATTCTCAAAAATACTTTGAATTTTTCATAAACATTTGTCTAGCTGAATCAAATAGCTTAGACGCATATCAATAATTTCAAATTTCAATCGAAACATTGCTAGCCAAATTCAGTTGGCAATAAATTACCTTAAAATTCTTTAAATCATTTTATGATGTCAAGATATCTGCATATATTGTATTTACTGATTCGCTTTGAGGATTTCGTCATTTTGTCACTTTGTCATACTACATCATAATATAGTGGGTGATGATCTTTAGATCATATTCCACACTAAGTAATCTTGCATTGATGACTCCATCATTTTTATCATTCGCATCGTGTTCCATGATACATTGATGATATATAAAATACATTTTGACATCTCAAATCATTTTTGTCTAAATAAAACAAATTAGCATAGACTCTTCTTTAAACAAATTTCAAAATCATCAAAATCATTT